>MU788795.1:76534-115885 GCA_026770625.1 Nicotiana glauca
GAAGGCTTTCAGGCCTATTGATATTGCGCTTGGGCTGTAGGAGCCCCTCCGGAGTCCGTACACACCCCCAGTGAGCGCAGGGTACCCAGGTGAGTTGGGAGTGGGCCCGAGAGGCCTTTGTTTGTGTCTGGTGAGTTGGGAGTGAGCCCGAGGGGCTGTTGTTTGTGTCTGGTGAGTTGGGAGTGAGCCCGAGGGGCTGTTTTTTGTGTTTGGTGAGTTGGGAGTGAGCCTGAGGGGCTGTTGTTGAGTGCTGGTGAGTTGGGAGTGAGCCCGTGGGGCTGATACTATACTGAGATTTGATATAGAGCCCGAGGGGCAAACTTTTGATTATTCCTTAATTGTTGAAATTGTTGTTTCCACTGTTTTAAAAAAAAAGAGAATTATCTGATACCTTATGGTTTTTATTGTATGATTGATTTTACTGCTTGAGATAGCATTCTATTCCAGATACTTTCTAAAGGATTTTCACGGTTTTTCTGTTTTTAATAAAAGGATTGTACTGTCCTTTATAGCATGATGGAGTGCTCTTTCGTGATTTCTTGCCTCTCAGCATTATTTACTCTTATTACCACTGAGTTGGAAGTACTCACTCTACTCCCTGCACCTCGCGTGCAGTTGCAGGTATTGTTCACCCGGTAGCGGGTTGTCAGCGTATTGAAGGTATTACTGTTGTAGTTGAGCAGGGTGACCGCCAGCATTCGTGGCACTGGACTTCATCTTGAACTTCATATTTCATCTTACATATATAGTTGACTCTGTAGTTGTCTTTCTACTTCTGAGATTCTTGTGACCTGTGACACCCCGATCGGGCTGAGTTGGGTTGTATATATATTGTTAATCAACGTCATTTAAGTTGTATTTTCTATTCGTTATGTTTAAGAATTGTTAGAAAGGTGATTTGGGTTAGTTGGTTGGCCTTGTCTTCACGAGAGGCGCCATCACGGCCAGGTTTGGGAATTTGGGTCGTGACATCATGGCTTGAGATAATTTGGATAATAAACAAAAGAATTTTTGGAAATTTCATATAAAAGAAATAATTGTTTACTTGTTTCCTTCTATTGGATAAAAATCATGTATATAGAAATCCACGATTTAATATATTATTTCATCATTATTGGACCACTAGTAAGTGCCGAAGTCGACCATCTCGTCTCTACTTCTTTGAGATTAGGCGGGATACTCATTGAGTACACGTTGTTTTCGTACTCATACTACATTTTTGTGTATTTTTGTTGCGCAAGTTCATGCGTTGTTAGTGGCCTATTGGGCGTAGCAGCGCAGATGATTCTAGGAATAGGTGAGTTGCATTATTCTAGGCGGCTCGTAGCTAGCATAGTCCCCTTTCCAGCATAATATATTTACTTTATGTCCACTGTATTCCAGACGGATATTATTTTTTATTTCTGTCTTAGTAAATGCTCATGCACTTGTGACACAAGGTTCTGGGAGGATTTTGAAATATTTTGTATTAATTGCCTATTAGTTAATTCGAACTGAATCAATTGTCTTTCTTTTTATCTATAAAAATTGAAGGAAAAGCTAAATTTTCAAGATTGTTAAAATGAGAACTTCAACAAGTAATTTGGTTGGCTTGTCTGACAGAAGTGTCCGGCGCCATCGCGACCCTCAGTGGATTTTGGGTCGTGACACTTTGTTTTTAAAATATTAAAGATTTCTTTATTTAAAAATTTAACTGATTTTAAAGCTTACGTTATTAATATTTAAATTTAGAAAGGAAATCTAATTTAGATTGTTATTTAAAAATTAAACATTAGTTGCACATTTTAAAACACACGCTTTTTATTCTTTAACTTTGAACCATAAAGACCAAATTTTTTATTTTAAAAAGCTTTATTTGATTCAAATTTCCGATTTATTTATTTTAATACAATTAACTGATTTTAAAACATACATCTTAAAAATTTAACTGATTTTAACGTATGTTGTTTACTCTTTAACTTTAAAAAGATATTGATTTAAATTTTTATTTAAAAATTAAAATTACACATTTAGAACCCACTTTCCTGAATATTAAAGATTTCCTTATTTTTAAAAAGATTAATTGATTTTAAAGCATACATTTGTTAATCTTTAAATTTAAAAAGCAAATCTGATTAAGATTATTATTTAAAAATTAAACATTAAAAATTGCACATTGTAAAACATACATTTTTGGCTCTTTGGCTTTGAACCATGAAAATTGGATTTTTTAAAAATATATTTATTTAATTTAAAATTTAGATTTATTTATCTTTAAGAAAATTAACTGATTTTAAGACATACATCTTAAAATATTTACGGATTCAAAATTATTTGGAAATAAAATCTCGTTCAAAATTCATCTACGTTATTATGAACCATGAAGACCATAAGTTTTTTTTCCAAGAAAAGTGCTTTATTTGATTAAAAATGCCAGATTTCTTTATATTTAAAAAATTAACTGATTTTAAAACATTGTTTACTCTTTAATTTTAAAAAAGAAAACTGATTTAGATTATTATTTAAAAATTAAAAATAGCACATTTAGAACTCACTTTCCCTAAATATCCTCAAAACCTTTAAACACGATTGAAACGGAACTACTCAAAAACTGACGATGCCGACTTCTATTTTTCCAACTTATAATCGGTTCCGCCTGCTATCAAAAATACAAGAAAACATACTATATCAGCAAATATGGCTATTCACAATGATTTAATCAAGCGAGTTCAAAGTTCGGGTTGTTCGTCTTGTGGTGAGTACCATATCCTTACAATTCCAACACTACTTTTCATTAAATTTGTTCTACAAGATGAAAAGGTATTAAAAAATTATAATATCTTATAATTCGTTTTGCTAACTCTGTTTTTAAATTTGTATCTATGTGTATTCATGATATAATCAGTAGCAAAAATCTAATTGAAGCATTTGTACACCAAACATATGTATCCTTAAATACGTTTCTCAGTGATATACTATAACATGTATCATATTTTGCTTCTCTGTTTTTAATTTGAAAATATGTATGTTGTTCTTCGTATATTTTTTTAATTTCTATATGTATGTATGTAATGTGATTTCTTTGTAAGGGGATCAGATACATGCTTCTGTTGTCAAGTACGTATTGCATCTTTTCAAAATACATATTAATGAGTTCGGATTATATCTTATGACGAACTTTATCGTTTGTCAAAATACGAAGAGGTTGAATGTAACGATCCGACCGGTCGTTTTGAGCCCTAGCGCGTCGTTCAGCGGTTTGAGGCCATGAGCAGCTTCATTTCAGGTATTGTGACTTGTTTGCATGGTCGGAATTTAAATTCAGGGAGATCAGAGTTAAATTTAAATGGAAATTCTCATTTGAGAAGCTTAAAGTTGAAAGAATGGACTAGGATTGGATTTTTGAGTAAACGACCTCGGGATCGGGATCTAAAGGTTACAACATGTTCGTATGATGATATCGGACTTAGGCGTATGCCCGGATTGGGTTTTGGATAACCCGGGAAAGTTTTGGCGCCTATTGTGGAAGTTAGCATTTTGGAAGAAATTTCTTAAGTTCGGCTTGGAGTGCATTTCAGCATTATCGATGTCCGTTTGGGATTCCGAGACTGGGAGTAGCTCCGTATGGTGATTCTGGAGTTGGGAGCGTGATCGGAAGTGAATTCGGAGGTCCGTATGTCATTTTGAAGCTATTTGGCTAAAGATAGAAATTTGAAAGGTTTTGGGAAGTTTGACCGGAGTTTGACTTTTTGATATCCTGTTCGGGATCCTATTTCGGAAGTTGGAGTAGGTCTGTAATATCAAATATGACTTGTGTGCGAAATTTGAGGTCAATCGGACGTGATTTGATAGGCTTAAGCATTGAAAGTAGAAGTTGGAAAGTTCGAAGTTCATAAAGCTTGAATTGGGGTGTAATCCATGGTTTTAGCGTTATTTGTTATGATTTGAGGCCTCGATCAAGTCCGTAATGTGTTTTGGGACTGGTTGTTATGATTGATTGGGGTCCCGGGAGCCTCGGGTAGATTTCGGGTGGCTAACAGATCAAATTTGGAAGTTGAAGAATAGCTCAAGGGATCTGGTTTTTGGTATTTCCGCTTCTATGGAAATGGGACCGCAGAAGCGAGGATGAAGCGCAGAAGCGATTGAGCGTAAGGGAAGCCAGGACCGCAGAAGCGGCCCTTGATCCGCTGATGCGGAACCACAGAAGTTGAAAGGGAGACGCAGAAGCGGAATTGACCAAGGGCGTGTGGACCGCATATGCAGTCAAGGTTCCGCAGAAGTGGAACTGCATCTGCGGAAGGCTGATAGCAGAAGCGAAATGGGGAGGTCCAGTGGAAGCCGCAGAAGCAGCTATTGATCCGCAAAAGCGGGACCGCGGAAGCGGGATTATTTTCGCAGAAGCGAAAATCCCTGAAGGCAGAGACTTGTTTTAAATCGGGGTTTTAGTTCATTTCACCAATTTTTCATGGCTTAGGGGCGATTTTTTGAGAGCTTCAAAGAGGGATTTCGTCATCTATATTAACGTAAGTTATCCCCACCACTATTGAGTTGAATATATCAATTATATATGGCTTTAAGCATGAAAATTATAGTAAATATTGAGGTTTTGGTTGAAAACCAAGAAAATTATAATCTTGGATTTTAACCACGATTTTGAGTATGGAATTAAGAGAAAATCATATATTTGAGTTCCTAAGGTCATGGGTAACCTTTATCTTCGAAAATTTCGGATTTCGGGCACGTGGGCACGAGGGCATTTTTGTCAACTTTTCGTTCAGGGATAGGAATTGTTACAAATTGGGTTGTAAAGTATAATTGAGCATATATTAATGGATTTATGTGATTGTTGGCTAGTTTTTGAGCATTGTGCATTGGTGCAAGTCTTCGGAAGAATGTAGAATGCCGGTTGTGGATCTTCGGAGCGAGGTGAGTCTCCTTTCTAATCTTGTGAGGGGGAATTTACCCTATAGGTGAAGTGATTGATTATGTGCTCCTATTTGTGGGGTCTACATACGTACAAGGTGACGAAAGTCCGTGCGTAGCTACTATTATGCTATTTGTCCGGGTAGTTAGGACCCATCAGCATGTTGTACTTGAATTAATTATGAACCCATCGATGACTTGGATTGTTTAAATCACCTTTGATTGGTAAACGAATTTAAAAAGAGATTAAACATCATTTCCTAAATTTGTTAAAAAGAGAATTGGCTTATTTTGATAATTATTCCTCGATAAAATTCTAATTGGCTATCTGAGCATGTATGTTACGTGTACCTGCGTCGCATGGATGATTCGCGAGCAGGGTGATTGATCGCATTAAACTAATAAATGAAATTCTAAAAATACTTAAGCTTCGTTTTTTCAAAATTATTAAAGAGAATTGGCCTTTCTTGGATAATTGCTCCATGTTGACTCCTTGACTGATTGTCTGTCTGCGTGTGTTTATTTTGGAACAGGACGAACGCCTCGGTAGGTTAATAGATGCATCTATAGGCACGCTATCGACCCTCGGCAAGTGCACATTTATTTCTGTTGGATCGGGTCGTCGCCTCGGTACAGTTTGCGCATGCTTGTATTGCTGCCTGGACTTATTTAAGTTGTTACATGCCTCACTCTGGCTCGAGATCATTTTGTTAATAATGAAAAGAAATCTTGAAAAATTTTCCTATGAAAGAATTATGTGTTTACTTGTTCCGGTCGGATGTTGTATTTTATTTTCTTTATCAGTAGTCGCTCATGCACTTGTAACACCGAGTTTCTGAGATGGGTTACAACGGATTTGTACTAATTGTTATTAGTTAAATTTGAATTATGGTAGTGAACTTTTATTCATAAAAATGGAAGGAAAAACCTTAGACTTTCAAAAGTATTAAAAGACGAATTAATTGATAAGTTAGTTGGCTGGCCTGACAGAGGTGTCCGGCGCCACCCCGTCTCTTAGTGGATTTTGGATCGTGGCATTGAACACCACAAAACATAACTTGAGGCTTACCTTTGCTCAACGGACAATAGTGGCTGAAACAACCGATCCACTTTTTTTAATGAATATCTTTGATCTGCGATCTACCACCATATGATCAATTGATAAAAAAAGATTGATGTGAACGAGATTGAATTATTTGGTAAAAATAACTTTCATTGTAAACTTCTAACTATTATATTTTTTGCTATTTAATTAACATCTTCTAATTCTTTAGATGTAATCGGAGAAATCTTCAGTTTTCGTGAGGTCCAAGTGCACAAACAAGGTAAAATTTATAGGGAGGTTATATGAATGTCGAACTTATGGATGAATTTGGCAATTACATATGCTAAAAATTATCTTTCTATTTCTATTTGACAGGACGAATAACTGCTACATTCTGGGACAAATTATTGCTCAAATTGCACCTCATTTGCCAAGCTTTAACAACAAGCCTATTGTTGTTGTTATGCTGCTTATAAAATCACATTAATTTCAAGGTAAAATGCACTTTTTCACATGTCTTTACTTTGTGAAAGGTTATTTCATTACATCTTACACATACGTTGCTTCGTTGATTTATTTCGATGTGCAGTACTTGGAATGTATCAAAGCTTTGGATTAATCCAAATTTTCATCAATCTGACATGTTAAGAAAATGGATTAATATAAATTTTTTCCTTGAATCAATGCTCGATTCTATTTTTTAAATCTAACTGTTTTACACTTTGTTAAATTCAGATTAATTATGTTCGAGATAGTTTCTCTGAGAGGCTGACTCAAACTATCACTCGACAAAGTTTTCTGTTTCTGATGAGTTAGCTAAGGGCGTTGTTCAAGTTAAAACAATTGGTGAATTAGTGGAGTCCATGCAAGTGAGTGAACTATTTTGTGTTATACAATCATTCTTTAAAGTTAATAGTTGTTCTATGTGCATCTGTAACAATGAGCAACTCATATGTTCAACTCATTGTGTGATAAAATCATACTAATTGAACTTAGTTTGTTAGATTAATACATATGTTGTAAAGTCCTAAATATCATGACTATTTTTTGTCACGACCCAATTCCCGAACCCGATCGTGATGGCATTTCTCGTAAAGACAGGTCCAGCTAGACCAATACAGAACACCTCTTTTAAGCAGTTATTTACCATTAACCAATTATGAAGCATGATTTAATAACAGTAAATTCGCGAAAACATAGATAATAATAGCAGAACTATCTCGACACAGCCCAAATTGGGGTGTCACAAGTCACGAGCATCTAATAAAGTATGAATACAACTACAAAGTCTGAAATATACAAAATAGGACTGATAAACAAAGGAAGAAATGCGGTGTTGCGAACGCTGACAGTCACCTCGCTAAACTCCGATAACTAAGCCTCCGATCAGCTCAAAACCCGCTACCGGGGAAACAAATACCTGCATCTGCACGTGAGGTGCAGGTAGTAAAGTGAGTACTCCAACCCAGTAAGTAATTAGAGTAAATAAAGACCGAGCAGTAGGAAATAACGAATCCACATTTACGTTAGGCTCAATAAACACAACATGATTTCAAATCATAATACGAGTCAACCTTCCCTTTTAAAATTCAACTTTTAGTAAAAATTATTTTGAAATATCTTCCAGCAGTTTCGGTAGGGGTCCAATACCATTTAAAAGAATAATAGCGATTAAAGCTGTAATCGACCCCTCGGGCAAAACATAGTTCGTAAAACAGCCTCTCGGGCAAAACAGTATTCACAAACACTTCATAACTTAAAAATTTTTGGTGTAAATAACCAAATGCCAAATAAGTGATTAATTTCTAAACATCTCATAAACCCCAGTTTAAATAAAGGTTATTTTAAAACATTTGTTCAACTTTCCAACAGAGGCTCAATATAAAGATGAGTGAAAATAGTTGATAAATCAACATATTCGATACAAACTCACTTTAAAGGGGGGTGAAATCAATAAGTTCATAAACAGGACTCTAAGGAAAACATTACTCATATGCATGTATATAATTATCGCCCATCGGGCTAGCCTCTCTGTCAATCGTGACTCAACTCTTACCAATCAGAACTCGTACTCAGCATTCACACTCAATAGGTACCATATAGTAACCGTTGCGGCGTGCAACCCAATACATATATCGCTGTGGCATGCAGCCCGATCCATATATCGCTGCGGCATACAACCCAATCCATATATCGCCGACGGCACTCACTAGGGGTGTGCAGACTCCGGGAGGAGCCCTTACGGCCCAAGCACAATATTGTTGCGGCGTGCAGCCAGATCCACATAAGTATCGTTGCGGCGTGCAACCTGATCCATATATATACACACACACACACATTGCTATGGCGTGCATCCCGATCCATAGATATATAAGCCTCACAACTAGGCCCTCGGCCTCTCTCAGTCATTAACCTCACCATCACACTCTCATTCTATCTCAATCATCAATCTCACAATCAGACCCTCGGTCTATCTCAGTCATCATCTCACGATCACTCAGACCATCAGTAAAACAGGGAGCTCAGCCCAAAACAGTTTCCACATGTTTAAGAATATAGCAATAAAACCAGATTTGAGTAATAAACAAGTAAAACATGGCTGAGTATATGCTTTCAAACAAGCAGAATGAGAAAAGATAGTACAAATGACCCTAAGGGTCTCAACAAGTCGGCACAAGGCCCCAAACATGGTATACATCCTAAGATATAATAGTATCAAACAATTAACTATCAAGTGCGCATTAAAATAATCATTCGGGATGGACCAAGTCACAATCCCCTGCGGTGCTCTACCCCACGCTCATCATCTAGCATGTAAGTCACCTCAAAGTAACACAATGATGTGTAATCCGGGGCTTCAAACCCTCAGGACAGTATTTACAATCATTACTTACCTCACGCCGGCCAAACTCTAGCTCGCTATGCCCTTGCCTCTCAAATCGGCCTCCTCGCGCGACGAATATGATCAAAACCACAACGAATACATCACAATATGCTAAGCAAACAATACCCAATCGAAAATAATTGAAAAATATCAAGAATCTCGAAATTAGCAAAATCCGAGCCCCGGTCCTACTTGTCGAAACTCAGAAATTTTTGCACCATTAGACTCCTCATCTCCCCACGAGTCTATACATACCAAAAACTCTCAAATCCGAGCCCAAATGACCGATCAAATCCCATTTTAAAATACCAAATTCCAAGCCCTAGCTTTTTCCCCCTTTTTGATGAATTTCCATGAATTACTACGCTGGATCTACCATTAAATCATGAATTTAGGTCATAGAACTCACCTCCAATCACACATAGTCTAAATACCCTTCAATTTTTGTCCAAAAGATCTCAAGGTCGATCAAAAATGGTGGAAATAACCCTTAGCTCGCGGAACAAAATGAGCTTTAAAACCCCTTCTCTGAACAGGCATTTTCGCATCTGCGATTACCTTACCGCATATGCGGTCAGCGCTTCTGAGGTATCTCCTCCGCTTCTGCGAAAATCACTATTATTCCCAAGACCACTTTTATGGTCTAACCTCGCTTCTGCGGTCACCGCATCTGTGCACTCTTACCCGCTTTTGCGGAACACCCTTCACAAACACGAATCTCTTCTGCGATCAATAACCGCATCTGCGGAGACCGCACCTGCGAAAACCATCTGCTTCTGCGGAATTTATCCAAATAGCCCACACTTTGCACCTGCGACCCAGTATTCACATCTGCGTCCCCTTTTTCCACAGATGTTGAAATACCAGATATCAGCAAACACCAGCAATCTCACAAGTCCAAATTTCATCCCGATGGCCATCCAAAATCGCCCTGAGGCCCCCGGGACCTCAACCAAAAGTTCCAAATCATCCTAAAACATCATTCAAAATTGATCCAATCATCAAAACACCACAAACAACACCAAAACCATCAAATTACATCGGATTCAAGCCTAAGTTCTTCAAAAACTTCCGAAACACGCATTTGATAAAAAACCCAGCCAAATGACGTCCGAATGACCTAAAATTTTGCACATACATCACAAATGACATAAAGAAGCTCAGCAGCTCTCGGAATTTCATTCTGACCCTCGGATCAAAATCTCACCTACCTACCGGAATTCGCCAAAATACTAACTTCGCCAATTCAAGCCTAATTCTACACCGGACCTCCAAAATCAATTCCGATCACGCTCCTAAGTCACAAATTACCTAACAAAGTTAACCAAATCATAAAAACTCTGATCCGAGCTCGTATAAAAATAAGTCGACTCTTGGTCAAACCTTTCAAGTTCAAGGCTTTCTACTGAAACTGTTCTTTCCAATTCATTGCAAATTTTCCTGAAACTAAAACCAACGATCTACATTAGTCATAATACATAACACGGGGCAAGTCATGGCTGAGAACTGGAGATCAAAGTGCAAAAGCTCAAAACGACCGGTTGGGTTGTTACATCCTCCCCTACTTAAACACTCGTTCATCCTCGAACGTTCCCAGAGCTGTTCCAAAAGCCAACAAACCGCTGAATAACCTTACCAAGAATATACCCAGGGGTGATCCCACGTCATATCTCACATAGGTCCGACAACACATTTAACTATAATTACACAATCCAGTCCAACCTATAAATCATAGAACCACATTCCACTTTTCGAAATCATACACAAGATCATAATCTCACATCTTTATTCAGAATAAGCCCGAACCGGATGGAATAACCCACACCTAAAACCTGTGGTGCAATCATATGATGTACCACCTAACTCAAACACTAGAAATGATAACTTCTATTCATAGCAGTTGCACACAACACCGGAATAGCGGTAGAAAACCTCTTATCAACTAATGTCTTATTCCAACACTTCAATGTACTGGTAATGATAAATGAAACAGGAAATAAATCGTAACCATCTCTCAGGTCAACCATTCATGAAGTCACTTCCTTTTTGGCTAATGCCACAGCAAATTTCCGAACCGAACCTCGATATTATCCTTTCAGAAGCTGAAATCAAATTCGTTCGTATTCATTAATGACCCCAATGATCACCTCTAATCCAACACACCTCTCTGGTGACATGACACATCAATACAGGACCAAGCCTTAATTTACATAATACGCGCACCAATAAGAAACGGTCTGAATATCCTCAAATCATGAAAATGACCCAAACGAAAGAGTTGTACCTTAAGTTCATCAGTACCATCACAACACGAAGCATGAGACCCCATCTCACATCGCAGAAATAGAACACATGAATCTACCCCGAAGGGTCATAGCTCCATGTAGTATCGGTACAAATGCTTGATCCTAGACAAACACTGCTACATATGGAACACCTCAAGTCAATATGCTCAAAATCGACAGCCACGCACTATTTGATGTCTGGAACCAAAGCAAGTCATTACACCCACGGTGAAAACAAATAGCATATACCACGCATCCAAGGATAACAGGAAAACCTTTATCTCCCATACAAGCCATCGACATCTACGCACTTATTTAGCCAAAAACTTCCAGTGATCCCCTCTAGAAGAAAAATCATTACACATCTCATACCTCTCATATTCGTAGAAAATGCACCGCTCCAACCACGGTAGAAATCAACAAGGACGCTCCCAATTCCATTTGCCCAAATTAAACTTCCAGGACTGAATCCTTCTAACTAGACCGAGCTAAACAAGCCATCAAAGCCCATGAGCATTATTGCAAAATACCTGTAAGAACCCATTACCTCGAACACATACAAAGAATTGATCATATCCTTACCATACCGATTCGATCTACTATCAAACCATTCCATATATCTGAATTTCTTTCTAAATCATTTTCGACTTGCTTCCTCTTGTTGTAGTACCACAATCTCTCAATCCAAAGCTCACTACACGAGACCCAAGCACAAGACCACACTATCTAGGACCCATAAGCCGCTGAATACTCTCTCAAATATTACCAGAAACATCACGCTCCCGAATACTTTAATCTGAAGAACCTCCTGCAAATCCGAATCTGTTACCTTTACTTTCCCGATACTGATACATAGAACCCCATAATTAATATAGAAATACCAAAAATCTGAACCTCTTCCAATGAAAACACAGTTTCTAACCACGCATGCAACTTTAAAATACCCGATAGTTTCCTGCAGAATCTTGAACATATTAGAACCATTCTCGAAATTCATTCACTCTTATTCAAACTGAAAATTACCTGACCTAAAGAACAGAACCACCCGTGCCTCACTGGCACTACGATATCGTAAAAATTAAATCCTCATCCCAATACAACCAAGCAACTTCCTATTCTATGCGCCGAGCATCCTTTACCCATAACACTCTAGACATTCCATGATTCTCATACTCTATGACGTATAATATAACCTTTTTCAAACTTTCCTTTACCCTAGCCATAGCTAATTCACTCGCATGCACCAAACTGGAGCCAATATAGCAACTAACCGTGCAATCAACTGCTCGCAGCTGACTCCCCCTCTTGGCTCGAAGCCATAGATCAAGATACGCTCAATAACTCACAACATTTTTACTCTATTGATGCCACAATAACATAATGAGATTCAACTCAAATAATTTATAAGTTGTGAAAACACAGATCATCTCGTACTGTAACTTTTCTGCAATTCTCGTATTCATTCCCGCAACAGTTAAGCCCACTCTCTTAAGCGACCCAAAATTCCAAATTTCAACACGTACTTTTCACTTGTACATGAGATCTCCTAATATACACATAAGGATCGCACCACTTCAGAACACTTCGCAGAAGATAACCCACCTGCTTCGCTTCAATATAACATTTCTGTATACCTTTCACCGCCATATACATTACATAACCACTTATTCTTCCTGAGTCTGAACTCGTACCGCAACATAAAATTTACTTCACTCTCGACTAGAAACATGAAAAGATTCTTCACACGCCCATAACTCGGGCTATACCTCGAATCACGATGGAATTCAAACACCTAATAGTTCTTCTATAATCCAACAGACCTTCCTCATCACTTCTAAGTCACGTAGATACATCTCGCATTACTAACATACCTATCACGTAGCTATCCAGCTGTCACTTCCACTAATAGGGACAATACCGAACATATAAGTTCAACACACTTTCTCACACAATCACCACCTCGATGCTCAAGAAATAGGCAAAGATTCGGCCTTAAGTCCTCCAGACTGGCCCAACATCAACTCACAAAGAGCACATCTCGCCCCTTGATTAGGGAATCACAAGCCGTCAAGGCACATCTGATACTAAGCGTTCATGTGCGCATACGAACGCGTGGAAGGAATTTCAAGAGTTACTTTTCAAGTTGAATCAAGAACGTACGAGAATTCAAGAATATGAAGTTTTCCTAAAGGTTCCACAGCTTATCGGGGATAAATACAGACGTCTCCGTACTGATCCGTGAAACTCTACTAAACCTGCTCATGACTCGTGAGACCTAGTAACCTAGGCTATGATACCAACTTGTCACGACCCAATTCCTGAACCCGGTCGTGATGGCGTCTCTCGTGAAGACAAGGCCAGCCATACCAATACAGAACACCTCTTTTAAGCAGTTATTTACCATTAAGAAATTATGAAGCATGATTTAATAACAATAAATTCGCGGAAACATAGATAATAATAGTAGAACCATCCCGACACAACCCAAACCGGGGTGTCACAAGTCACGAGCATCTAATAAAGTTTGAATACAACTACAAAGTCTGAAATATACAAAATAGGCATGATAAAAAAAGGAAGAAATGCAGTGCTGCGAATGCTGAGAGTCACCTGGATAAACTCCGATAACTAAGCCTCCGATCAGCTCAAAACCCGCTACCGAGGAAACAAATACCTGCATCTGCACGCGAGGTGTAGGGAGTAAAGTGAGTACTCCAACCCAGTAAGTAATAAGAGTAAATAAAGACCGAGCAGTAGGAAACAATGAATACATTCACGTTAGGCTCAATAAATACAACAGCCTTTCAAATCATAGTACTAGTCAACCTTCTCTTTTAAAATTCAACTTTTAGTAAAAATCCTTTTGAAATACCTGCCAGTAGTTTCGGTAGGGGTCCAATACCATTGAAAAGAATAAAAGCGATTAAAGCCATAATCGGCCCCTCGGGCAAAACATAGTTCGTAAAACAGTCCCTCGGGCAAAACAGTAATCACAAACACTTCATAACTTAAAACATCTCGATGGAAAAAACCAAATGCCAAATCAGTGATTAATTTTTGAACATCTCATAAAACCCAGTTTAAATAAAGGTTGTTTTAAAATATTTGTTCAACTTTCCGACAGAGGCTCAATATAAAGATGAGTGAAAGCAGTCGATAAATCAACTTATTCGATAGAAACTCACTTTAAAGGGGGGTGAAATCAATAAGTTCATAAACAGGCCTCTCAGGCAAACATCACTCATATGCATGTATATAATTATCGCCCCTTGGGCTTGCCTCTCTATCACTCGTGACTTAACTCTTAACAATCAGAACTCGTACTCAGCATTCACGCTCAATAGGTACCATATAGTAAACGTTGCGGCATGCAACATGATCCATATATCGCCGAAGGCGCTCACTGGGGGTGTGCAGACTCCGAGAGGGGCCCCTTACGGCCCAAGCGCAATATTGTTGCTGCGTGCAGTCCGATCCATATAAGTATCGCTGCGGCGTGCAGCCCGATATATATATATTTATATATATACACACACACACACACACAGCTGCGGCGTGCAACCCGATCCATAGATATATAATCCTCACAACTAGGCCCCCGGCCTCTCTCAGTCATTAACCTCACCATCAGACTCTCAGTCTATCTCAATAATCAATCTCACAATCAGACCCTCGTTCTATCTCAGTCATCATCTCACGATCACTCGGACCATCAGTAAAACAGGGAGCTCAGCCCAAAACAGTTTTCACATGTTTAAGAATATAGCGATAAAGCCGGATTTGAGTAATAAACAGGTAAAACATGACTGAGTATATGCTTTCAAACAAGTAGAATGAGAAAAGATAGTACAAATGCCCCTAAGGGTCACAACAAGTCGGCACAAGGCCCCAAACATGGTATACAACCCAAGATATAATAGTATCAAACAATTAACTATCAAGTGCGCATTAAAATAATCGTTCGGGGTGGACCAGGTCACAATCCCCAGCGGTGCTCTACTCTACGCTCGTCATCTAGTGTGTAAGTCACCTCAAAGTAATACAACGATGTGTAATCTTGGGTTTCAAACCCGCAGAACAGTATTTACAATCATTACTTACCTCACGCTGGACAAACTCTAGCTCGATATGCCCTTGCCTCTCAAATCGGCCTCCTCGCATCGAATCTGATCAAAACCACAATGAATACGTCACAATACGCTAGGCAAACAATACCCAATTGAAAACAATTGAAAAATATCAAGAATCTCGAAATTAGCAAAACCCGAGCCGGGCCCACTTCTCGAAACTCAGAAATTTTTGCACCATTAGATTCCTCATCTCCCCACAGGTCTATACATACCAAAAACTCCCAAATCCGAGCCCAAATGACCCATCAAATCTCAATTTAAAATACCAAATTCCAAGCCCGAGCTTTTTCCCCGTTTTTGATGAATTTCCATGAATTACTATGCTGAATCTATCATTAAATCATGAATTTAGGTCATAGAACTCACCTCTAATTACACCCAGTTAAAATTCCCTTCAATTTCTGTCCAAAAGCTCTCAAGGTCGATAAAAAATGGTGGAAATAACCCTTAGCTAGCGGAACAAAATGAGCTTTAAAACCCTTCTCTGAACAGGCATTTTCGCATCTGCGATTACCTTACCGCATATGCGGTCACCGCTTCTGCGGTATCTCCTCCGCTTCTGCGGAAATCAGTATTACGCCAAGGACCGCTTTTACAATCTAACCTCGCTTCTGCGGTCAACGCATCTGCGCACTCCTACCCGCTTCTGCGGAACACCCTTCACAAACACGGATCGCTTTTGCGGTCAATAACCGCATCTGCGGAGATCGCACCTGCGAAAACCATCCGCTTCTGTGAAATTTCTCCAAATAGCCCACACTTCGCACTTGCGACCCAGTCTTCGCATCTGCGGAATCGCATTTGCAGCCCCTTTTTCCGCAGATGCGAAAATACCAGATATCAGCAAACACCAGCAATCTCACAGTCCAAAATTCATCCCGATGGCCATCCGAAATCACCCCGAGGCCCCCGGGACCTCAACCAAAAGTGCCAACCCATCCTAAAACATCATTCAAACTTGATCCAATCATCAAAACACCACAAACAATACCAAAATCATCAAATTACATCGGATTCAAGCCTAAGTTCTTCAAAAACTTCCGAAATACGCATTTGATAAAAAATCCAGCCAAACGACGTTCGAATGACCTCAACTTTTGCACACACATCAAAAATGACATAACAAAGCTAGAACAACTCTCGTAATTCTATTCTGACCCTCAGATCAAAATCTCACCTACCTACCGGAATTCGCCAAAATACTAACTTCGCCAATTCAGGCCTAATTCTACACCGGACCTCCAAAATCACTTCCGATCATGCTCCTAAGTCACAAATTACCTAACGAAGCTAACCAAATCATAAAAACTCCGATCCGAGCTCATATACAAATAAGTCGACCCTTGGTCAAACCTTTCAAATTCAAGGCTTTCTACTGAAACTGTTCTTTCCAATTCATTCTAAATTTTTCTGAAACTAAAACCAACGATCTACATTAGTCATAATACATAACACGGGGCAAGTCATGCCTGAGAACTGGCGATCAAAGTGCAAAAACTCAAAACGACCGGCTGGGTCGTTATATTTTTATTGTACCAAAAATTTATTTAACAATAAGTTCCTTTATGTTGTGTACTCTTATTAGCCAATAATATATACTGTGATTAGAAGGTACCAGCCAAACAAGTCGGACCATCTCTTTTACCTTCACCGATGTCCTAGATTTCTCCAAGAATAAGCTTATTAGGTAGCGTGAAAGCATAAATGCTAAAAGTATTCTCAAAATGGACAACATATTACCTATTGGAGGCAACCAAAGAAGGAAATTCATCGACTTGACTTTTAGAGGATGTTGAAAATAGTATCTAACTTAAGAGGGAATAATAAAGGGATAGTATGCTAGCTTTAAAATTTAATTACTTAGTTATATATTTGAATAAGCAGTTCTTTTGTAACGTGAATAATTTTTGTAGCTTAAATTAGGAATTGCCTCTTTTTAACAGTCAACAACTATAGATATAATTATAATTGCAGAGAACTTTGGCAATTAGGATAAAAAAGACAATGACAATTTTTTTCATTAAAATATGCACGTTATTGTAACTATTTTGACTTTATGTTCTAACTGCTTTTTTTTTTTTTAAAAAGGTATACACTTAATCTTTTAACTATTTTGCTGCTTCACTCCAAATATCTGATAATTTACTTTGTTTAACTCTATTCTTCAATCTCTTTAATTAGGAAGTTATATGTAAATAACTGTATTTACCAAAAACTAAGCTATATATATTCAGCTCTCAGTTGGCATTTTGATTTTTGATAAATAAAATATGCCTAATTTATGTCTTTTCCTTTACACAAATATGCTATCCTCAATTTCAATATCACAAGTTATATTAATATATTAATCAGGAAGGTCATGTTGGATTGTTGCAAGTATTGAAAATTTAAAAATTGAAAGAGGGTGGTCGTATGTCAGCTGCAAAAAATGTCAAAAGAAACATTTTGGAAGGAAACACTTTTATTATTTGGGCAAGTTATGAATTGTAATGTAAGTATTGGTTCAGTTTTTGATTTGCGCATGTGTAATTTATTTATTAGTTATTTGGATTAATCGAATGTTTATACTTAATTTTCATTCAAGCTTTATCCCCCTTCACCTGGTGTTACCGCTATATCTATGATTGAATTAATTGAGGAATTTAGTGTACCTTCTGTGACGACCCGACCCATCGTCTTATGAGTTACCATCCCGTTTCCCCCATAATATGCTTCTCTATGTTTCAATATCAGTATTTGAGGTGATCGGGTAGAATTGGATTGGTTTTAGTTGGAAATATGGCACTTAGCTTTTTTTAAGAAAGCTTGTTTTGGAAAAAGTCAACTGAAAGTTGACTATGTTGTTAGAGGGATCGGATGTGAGTTTCGGTAGTTCGGGTAGTTTCGGGGGATGATTTGTGGCTTAGGAGTGAAATCGGAATTGAATTTGGAGGTCCGGTGTAGAATTAGGCTTGAATTGGCGAAGGTTGAATTTCGGCGAATTCCGGTTGATAGGTGAGATTTTGATTCGAGGGTTGGAATGGAATTATGAGAGTTGTTGTAGCTTCGTTAGGTGATTTGGAATATGTGTACAAAATTTCAGGTCATTCGGACGTGGTTTGGTTGAGTTTTTGATCAAATGCGTGTTTTGTAAGTTTTAGAAGAACTTAGGCTTGAATTCGATATAATTTGATGGTCTTGGCGTTGTTTGATGCATTTTGATGATTGGAACAAGTTTGTATGATATTTTAGGAGGTGTTGGTATTTTTGGTTGATGTCCCGGGGGCCTCGGGCTAATTTCAGATGGTTAACGAGAGCTTTTAAAGTTGGAAAATTTTATAATAGACGAAAGTTGTAAATGAGTGTGCACAAGACCTCACTTTGGACGACCATATCTCCCTTTATATAAGAATTTCGGTGATGCACAACCTATCAAATTAAAGCTCTTTGAGTCTAGTTTCCAACGCAATAAACCGTTCATCATTTGGAGGTGTATACAGGAAGTTATAACCATTTTACTGGTCAGGTGTCACTCTCGCGAACAGTGCGTGAATTTTGCGAAAGTTCGCGCATTTTGCTGAGTATTCTGCCTCCGATACGCGAACAACGTGCGAACTATGCAAAAGTTCGCGTGCCTAGAGCATTTTTAAGTACCTTAAGGACCAGAAATAAGAGAAATTGAGTCATTTCTCAAGCTTAGGGTTCCCTCTACACCCCAACTCGACCAAGGCATCCAATTTCACACCTAAGGTGAGATATTAAGTGTGTTTTCATGGTGATTTCACTTCTCAATCACAAGTTACAACATGATTTTTGATTGAATTTCATAGGATTTCTTCAAAATCTCAAGAATAGCCCAAAGTTGTCTTTCAAGATTTGGTCTACAAGAGGTAAACATACACCTTAGACTTACATATATGGAGTTATTATGGAATTATGAGTATGAATCATGTATTACAACTTATAATATAGTGATTGGAGACCATAAATTCCCAATTTAAATACATGAACATGGTAGGGATTTAAATGTATATATTTGACGGAATTTTATTGGTTTGGGTGTGAATGGTTGATCACATACGTGATGTTAGGAGTATAAATTGCTAAAGAATGATAGTGAGATGAATTGTTGGTTAATGGTGATAGTTGGAGGAACCAATACTATAGTCATGGGGTATAAATATCTATGCCTACAAGATATTTGATAATAGGCCTAAATGGTACAAGTTATGGAATTTATTACTAATATTTGCCCTATTGAATGTTGTATTGCAGATTGAAGTTACATAATTGTATTGGATCATTGTAGTATCATTAAGGGGCGAATTTTAGATATGTATAGCTAAAACCCCGTCTTTTAGAAATCGAGCTTCATCGATGTTTGTGTGATTTTTGGTCAGATTCGACGCAGGAGGAGGCCAATTTGAGAGGCAAGGGCATAGCGAGCTAGACTTTGGGCCGGCTAGAGGTGAGTAATAGACGTGGATGATGACCTGAGGGTTTGAAACTCCGGTATATCACATTGTGACGCTATATTGAGGCGAGACACGTACTCTACGGCGAGTGCGGAGTTGTTTGTGATCGGGGATTATGACTTAGTCCGCCCGAGTGACGTTGTACTGTGTTATTGGTTAGAAATTGGTTGATGAACATCCTACTTGGATTGTTATGATCATATTTGGGCTGAATGCCGATTATTTGGATCCCTTAAGGATTATTATCACTGTTTCTATGATATTAGCATATTTTCATGATATCAGTCCTGAGATGAACACTGTCTAGTAATGAATAGTAAAATTCCGAGATTTTAAGCACTAAATCTAAAATTCCTAATAATTGGAACTTAAATGATAATTTTGACTGTGCCTTGAGATATATATATATATATATATATATATATGTGTGTGTGTGTGTGTGTGTGTGTGTGTGTGTGTGTGATGGTGGATCGGGCTGCACGCCGCAGCGAATGCTATGAATATATTGCGCTGGGGCTGTAGGATCCCCTCCGGAGTCTATACACACCCCAGTGAGCGCCGTCGACGTTAAATGGATCAGACTACGCGCCGTAGCGGTCATGTGCATTGCATTGGATTCATGCATTGTTATTTATTTGTTCTACCTGTCAGTACCTATTGTTGTTTCATTGATGAATGTGTAGACTGATTGGTTATAGCTTTGCATTGTGCTATATTTGGGATTTCTTATTGTCAGACATTATACATGCCTATTACCACTGAGTTGGAAGTACTCACTCTACTCCCTGCACCTTGTGTGCAGATTAAGGTACTTCGGGAGCTTAGTTGAGCTAGTTGCTGTTTCCAGAGTTTCCAGGTGTTGTCGAGGTAGCTGATTGACGTCCGCAGGACCCGAATCCTCCCCTATCCCTTTATTATTTTCGTACTTTAGAACATATTTAATTGTTTGAGGATTCTTGAATATGTATTATTTAGAGGCTCTAGACTCATGACCCCAGGTCTTTGGGAGCTACAGTTTATGTTAGTATTTCGTATTCTTTTTATTTGAGTATTTCAACTATGAGTATTGATAATTGATTTAAGTATTTAATTAATTGGTTTGAGCTTCATGCTCGGGTTGAGAGAGTGAATGGTCGGGCTTGCCTAGCATTAGTGTTGGGCGCCATCACGATCGGGTTTGGGGTCGTGACACCTTCTCTCGCTGCAATTTTATTGCTGTTGAAAGTTGGATTCTCTTTGGTTGAACTGTTTAACAGGGAATGTGTCATGGAGATTCTATTGTTTTTCCTCTATGCTTTTTGTATGGGCTATGACAGAAAACTATTTTGAGTGGTGCAATTTATTGTATTGGTGAATACTTCTCCATTTACTTTGATTCAAATTTAGAGGACGTAAAAAATATGAAAATGTCACCAAGCCTTGATGAACCTTTTTCTATCATTGTTTCTCGGTCATAATTTATCCTCCATGAAACATATTTGACAATTTGAGATAAACACTTAGAGGAATATATTTCAGAAATTTTATTCACCATTATGAGTTTTTTTAGAAGTAAAATAGGATTTTTCTGGTGTTCTAAGATGTAGAATTAATGCCACTGGAGATTGGAGAAGACCCTTAAGGCCCCGCAATTGAGCTAGCTTGCATACTTGATATAAATTGGCAATGAGTAAGATCTCTCTTTTCTCCTTGGTCTCATGGCTATTGATGAAGATCAATCTTTCATGTTCTTAGGAGTTTTTCCTCCGCCTCCTCCTCCTCCTCCTCCTTCTTCTTCTTCTTTAAATCGGATGTCTCGAAGAGACCTTGGGAGTTTTTCTGTCAATTAGGCAATAGAACCAAAAACAAAACGAGTGAATTTCTCATGTTATTTTTCAGAACACATTATAGTACTTTTAGTTTTATGCAATTCAAGAATAGTTGACAATTTTCTTAATACTAATTATCACTGGAATAAATTATGTCTAAGTTTGTCAATGATAATATTCATTTTTTCTCGATACAAATCTTCAAAGTACAGTTTATTGCGTTTTCATTAGATCTTTATTATACACATAATCCACGTGATTATTGATTTCTCTTCACCGATTCAATATATTGCCTGCATCAATTCAACAACTGCTCAAACTGAAAATGACAATCTAGGAAATAATGGATGTGAAACAGTAAAATACATATATTTATCGAATTCTGACATATGATAGAGGCATCGAAGTGTTGAGTTATGACTATATATAGCTATGCATAGAAAGGAAAAGAATTTATTTTGTGACTATAGCGATGCATAAAAAATTAAAGAATTAGATATTTTTTCTCTTACTGTGCTCAACATATAGTATGTTATGCACTTCAAAAGCTGAGAATTTAGGAAAGAAATCAACTTAACTGATGCTTACATTTGGTTATCAAAGACCAATTATCCTACTACACCAATTGGCCTTAATTTTAAGAATTCTTTATAGAAGTTATGGTAGCATTATCAATACCAGTTGTTCATACCACAAATAATTTACTGACATTTTATTTTTGTATTTGATTGGTGTGCTTCACGTATATAAAACTCCTTCCTATATATGAATATGAGACCATTGATTCAAGAGAGTAGGAAATCCTTACATTCTCAATCTATATTATAATTTGATGCAGAAAATGATTGAGCTAGATGTATTTTGTTTTGTATCGCCAGTCATTTATTAGTAGGAAAAATGCGTCCCACCTCTAAGATGAGTGATGTTTCTCATTAAATTATGAATGCTTCTACATTTACTTTCATGCTAATTCATAGGAAGTCAAAAATATAAAAATTCCACCAAGCCTCAAAGAACTTTTTTCCATCACTATTTCTCAATCATAATTTATCCTCCATAAAATATATTTGACTGTTTGGGATAAACACTTCGAGGAATACATTTCAGGAACTTTATTCACCATTATGAGTTTCTTAGAAGTAGAATAGCCTTTATATATATATACCATTTAGTGATTATACATTGTGACAAATTAAAGCATAACATAGTTCTTTAAAACAAGTTGATTATTATTTGAAAAGTTAACAAATAAAGCTTTATACGTTCAGTTTAGTGCTTCTACCTAATTCGCCGTGAAGCAAGCAGTAACAGAGAGATAGGTACGTAGAAATGAAAATATGTTAATGTCGCAAATCTTTGTGCCATAAGTTATACAATAAAATGCAGGCTACTTAAATTTCCAAGCCAATATTAAGGTTTCACCTACCAGACCAGCTATCTTCAAAGAACTAAATTTTACAGCAACTCTCTGCTCATTAAGAGGAACTGAATTGGCAGTGGGCCTGCAGAAATTATAAGAAAACTGACCTCAACTTTATTGCAAATATCAAAGATGAAATATTTTCTTTTTTAAATTGACAAGGAATAACCCTTTCTTAAATATATATCAAAATTTTCTCTTGGAATCTAGGACAATGAGAATCTTACCGTGATGAAAAACTTAATTTTATAACTTTTAAGGATTAAAAACCAGTCTATAATATATATACTGACAGAAATAGAGCATCAATTTTTTACCTCTTACATTTTCACAGCAATTGCAAAGGTTTGTATGATTGATCTAAGCTAGCTTACAATTATTGGGAAAAATTCTTAGAATAGTACAGTCATTTGGTCTTGAATCATACTTGGGTTCTAATATTAGCCCCAATAAAATTCATCTATTTAATTTTTATTTTAATTCTCTTAAATTCGATCATTAAATTTAATCTGCAATATATATATATACATATATTTATATTATCTCTCCATTCTTTTTCTGAATCGATCCGCGCGTGGCGGGGGTACTATACTAGTTGTAGGGTACTATACTAGTTGTAGAGAAACGGAAAACGACGAAAATGGGGCTGAGGAAATACCGCAGTTTTGGTTTAAAAAAATTTCCTCTGTAGGTCGCTCCTTCTATAGTCGAGCTACACATTATGAGCCAAGTCGTATTTTTTTCTTTTTATAACTTGTTATATTAATGATTGGAGTAAAAGCATACTTTATCTTTAATTAAAGGTTAAATGCAATTAGTCAAATATCATAGCTAAAACTGCCCTCACATTCAATAGCTTGATCGTTCTCTTTTTTCCATTTGCGGCATCATATAAGCAAATAATATAAATTAATTTTTTTTGGTTTCACTTATTTCCTTGGTGCAACGGTAGAGTTACTCCTTAAGTGACAGCAGCACTTTTTATACAGGGAATATGACCATATAAAAAAATAAAATATATTTGTACCTCATTCAATTGCATTTAAATGTATAATTGAGTATAAGTTTGCCAAACGGATGTTAAATAAATATTTCTCAACCATATATGATCACTTTTTGATGTACAATCTAGAGTATCTACTTTCAAAATTACACTCAAGAGAAAAGGAAGCAGCTTCACTCACAATTAAACTAGGACTTATTTAGTCAAAGATGACAAAACATCACAAAGCCACAAGAAGAAGGGCTATACAGTACTCTTATTCACAAGTTCAATACAGCATCAAGAAACAGAATGATGTCTCCGACTTTCTGAATTTGCTTTCCCAACTACTGTCTTTGAATCTTTTATGTGGAATATCGCGTTGAGCTTACTCAATTTCTTGGTAAATGACTTGTTGGCAGGATGTGGTTTTACTAGCTCCTGTTTCATAAACACATGGTCTTTTTCTAAATCTGTAAGCCTCGTTCTCATTCTTGTTACCTCAAGCTTCAATTCTCTATTTTCTCTCCTCACTGACGCATAATTATCCCGCTTCCTATTCCACTGCCTGAACGATGAGGAAACTGACTGTTCAGTGTTCATTGACCCAAAGAATAACTGGTTTTGTCCCCCGTTCATTGCATTTCTCAGCCTGATTTGTTCAAATACAGCACTTGAACCCATTTGTACAGGCAACCGCTCGTTTTGTGCAGCATGACTGCAGCCTTCTTGTGATAGTTTCTGGCAATCAATAGTTTTGCAGAGTTTATATCGTTCCGAGTCCTTAATGTTCGGATGAACCTGCGATAAAAATTTCATGTATCGCGTTCAAACATACTAACACGTGAAAATGTTCATTAAGCCTACACAATTGTGGACATGTGTCATTTCATTCTTATAAAGGAACGACAAGTTAATTTCACATATCATCACTGAACTTTATCCATTATAACAATAAACAAAACAATTTTTTCACCAGTATAACAATAAAGGCGTATTAAAGCTTACCTTGAGGAAAATATCTACAGCTCGATACAGTCCATCATCAACTAGACGGGCATGGTCTGGAAGTAACTCCGCCAGTGCTGTAAACATTATTGGTGTTAGATTTGAATCCGTTGGACTCTTTAAGCCATTGGGCTTTAAAGTATAAAATTGTGAATTGGAAATGGAGGGAAATAAAATGGAGGGAAAAATAAAAATTTGAAGAAGTGAGCTTATGCCTTACGCTTTGTCCCTCATTGGTGAGGGACAACTACATTTGTGTGTATATATATAGAATCACTTCTTAAAGCTCTTAAAATGAGTTGAAGAGAATGAACCCTCGCGCCATCGTCGTCGCTCACTCGGCTTTGATTTGGATTTGGATTTGTCAAATGATCGATAAGATTATTTTTTGGACAAATTTTATTTAACTAATTATTTAATAATTAATTAAATGTCAGATCACTGCTGAAGATTCAGAAATATAGTTTCGCTGCGGTAGGACCGCGCCAGAACCCTTCTACAGGTTCAGAGAGCCACTTTGGCCGCGGTCCTAGCGTAACCGCGAAAGGCCCCTTCTATTGGTTCAGAGAACCACTTTGGCCGCGGTCATGGCGTAACCGCGGTAGGACCGCGACAGGCGGCAAAATTTTTGAACATGCACCTTTTCCAGAACAGACATCACACATCTTCCAATAATTGCCTATAAATTCAGAGGCATTGCTTTGTTTTTAAGAAACCAAAAACATTATAGAGCTTCTTTCTTTCTGAATATACTGTATTCTAATTCGCAGTCTCTCTCTCTCAAATTCGTAAGTGTGATTTTGTTCCGTTCTTTAAGTTCGTTGGTATCTTGCAGTTTGTATTGCCACTGTTGCAGGAAGGTTTATTCTATTTTATCCTGGGAAGATTTAATCCATTACCTTGGCAACGTGTGAAGGGGTTAAAATTCCTTAAGGACGCACAAGCAAATTGTGGACTCGGAATATCTTTTTAATCTCTACTATTTTTCTAGTTTATTTTATTCTTCTAACAGTTTTCTGGTTTTGTGTTTAACGCATAAGCGTTCACAGAATCTAGCACGACTTCCGCAAGATAATTGACCAATAATTTTGAAACCTTAAGAATTGAGCTTTGTTTGGGAGATCCAGGGCTGTCAAAGTCAAAAATCATTCCGCATTCATCTCTTAGTTGGTTATCTTCTACATCATCCTCATCTAAATTTAAGAAAATGGAAAATATACTTACGATTGAATCAGTATCATATAGAGGGCTATGGTTGTTTCCATTCCCGTTTCCAGGTATGAGAATATCCTCAAGAATTGCTTGATGCAGTTGTAGACCAATGCGCCTTTCTAGATCAGATCTACAAGAAGTAGATGATGATGCTACTATTACAGATTTTAACAAACTCGAAAGGAAGGCTAGGAGTTGCCGATGTAATTCTAGGAATTAAAATCAAGAGGACTTCTCAGGGTCTAGCTTTGTCTCAATCACATTACGTGAAAATGGTACTTGAAAAATTCAAACACTTGAAATTTAGAAGTGCAAGAACTCCAATTGACTTAAATCGTCATCTTATAAAGAATAAAGGTGAAAGTACATCTCAATTGGAGTATGCTCGTGTGTTGGGAAGCTTAATGTACATCATGAAATGTACACGACCTGATATAGCTTGTTCAATAAGTAAACTTAGTCGATTCACAAGTAATCCCAACAAACATCACTAGGTGGCAATGAAACGAGTTCTGGGATATTTGGAATATACCCAAGACTACGCGTTGCACTACAATAAATATCATGCGGTTATCGAAGGATATAGTGATGCAAATTGGATAACCGGCTCAATAGAAATAAAGTCCACAAGTGGATATATTTTTACTGTTGGTGGAGGAGCAGTATCTTGGAAGTCTTCCAAACAAACGTGCATCGCTCGCTCTACTATGGAATCAGAGTTTATAACTTTGGATAAAGACGATGAAGAAGCTGAATGGCTTCAAAATTTCTTAGAAGACATTCTGTTCTGGCCAAAAATTTTGGCTCCTATTTGCATCCTGTCACGACCCAAAATACACTAAGGGTCGTGGTGGTGCCGGACACCTCTGTCAGGCCAGCCAACTCAAATGCTTTAAGTTAGTCTCGTTTTAACACTTTTGAAATACAGGATTTTTCCTTCATTAATTAGAATTTTTAAAGAATATATATTTTCAAATCAAATTTGAAGGTTAAGCAATTAATACAATACTCCAAACCATCCCAGAACCCGGTGTCACAAGTACATGAGCGACTACTGATCATAGAAATAAAATACAACATCCGCTCGGAATACAGTGGACGGAAAGTCAATACAGTACATTGGAAGGAACTACTCTAGCTGCGGTTGCCTCAAATGATGCAGCTCACCTAATCCCAGCGTCATTCATGCTGCTATGCCCAATAGGCTGCTAGAGGTATACATACATGTGCAATAAAAATGCACAGAAGTTTAGTATGAGTACGTAATCAACGAGTACTCAGTGGGTATCCCGCCTAATCCCGAAGGGGTAGAGACGAGATGGCCCACTTCGACACTCACTAGAGGTCAATAAATAATATTCTATAAGTGCGAGGATAATCATGGATTTATATAGAAGTTCAAATTGTGAAGCCAGAAAACAGGTAAACGCCTTCAATAATAAATCAAGGGCTTCCAAGGTTTATTCTTTATTATCTTACCAGTTTATATCAAGCCACGTGGGGCCAATTCCATATTTACAATTTTCAAGTAACAGATAAGCATGCGCAAATCATGCCGAGGTCGACGGCCCGCTCCAACAGAAATGTAAATTGTGCACTGCCGAGGGTCAAGCGGCCCGTACCATAGATGCATCTATTTAATCTACCGAGGCGTTCGGCCCGTTCCAGAAATAAACACATACCCTGCTCACGAATCATGCATGCGACGCAGTTACACATAAGAATACATGCTCAATCAGTCAAATAAGAGCTTATCGGGGAATATTTATTTAAATAAAACCAATTCTCCTTTAACAATTTTAATCAATGAAGCTTAATCCCTTTGAAATTCATTTACTAATTTAATGTGATTTAGGCAGTTCAACCCATAAATGGGTTCACTATAATTCATGTATAACATGCTCTTTGTGTCCTAGACTACCCGGACAATAGCATGATAGTAGCTACGCACGGAGTCTCGTCACCTCGTGCGCACGTAGCCCCCACAAATAGGAGCACATAATCGTTTACTTCACCTATGGGGTAAATTCCCCCTCACAAGATTAGAAAGGAAACTCACCTTGCTCCGAAGATCCGCAACCGGCATTTTGCATTCTTTCGAAGATAACATACCTTATAATAGATGATGAAAACCCTCTCTTGAAGCTCCCCAAAAATCGCCCAAGCCATAAAAATTATGAGAGAAATGGCCAAAATCTGATTTTTAAAATGATATTCTGCCACCAGGGATTTCCGCTTCTACGAAAAAATACCGCTTTTGCGATACCGCTTCTGCGGAAAATAATCCGCTTCTGCGGTCCCTGGGCTCCAGCCCTTTTTTCGCTTCTGCGATATCTTCACCGTTTTTGCGGTTCTGCTTTTGCGGATAGAGGGCCGCTTCTGCGGTCTTGGGCTGCCTCCCTCCTAACCGCTTATGTGGCTTCTTTCACGCTTCTGCGGGGCCGCTTCTGCGGTCCCATCTCTGCAGAAGCGGAAATACCAACAACCAGCAACCAGCAACTCAGCTACTTCTAAAAATCCATTTCGATCCGTTAACCTCCCGGAATCCACCCGAGGCCCCGGGACCCCAACTAATCATACCAACCAGTCCCAAAATACATTATGGACTTGCTCGAGGCCTCAAATCACATCAAATAATGCTAAAATCATGAATTACACCTCAATTCAAGCTTTATGAACTTTGAACTTTCTGACTTCTACTCCCGATGTTGAAACCTATCAAATCACGTCCGATTGACCTCAAATTTTGCACGCAAGTCATATTTGACATTACGGAACTACTCTAACTTCCGGAATTGGATTCCGACCCCTATATCAAAAAGTCAACCTCCGGTTAGACTTCTCATAAACCTTCAAATTTCTATATTTAGCCAAATGACTTCAAAATGACCTACGAACCTCTGAATTCACTTCTGATCATGCTCCCAACTCCAGAATCACCATACGGAGCTATTCCCAGACTCGAAATCCCAAACGGACATTGATAACACTGAAATGCTCTTCAAGCCAAACATATGAAATTTCTTCTAAAATGTTAACTTCCTCAATAGGCACCAAAACGCTCTCGGGTTATCCGAAACTCGAACCGGGCATACGCCCAAGTCCGAAATCATCATACAAACCTGCTGGAGCCTTCAGATCCTGATTCCGAGTTCGTTTACTCAAAAATCCAATCCTAGTTCATTTTTCAACTTTAAGCTTCTCAAATGAGAATTTTCATTTAAATTTAACTCTGATCTTTCTGAATTTAAATTCCGACCCTGCGAACAAGTCACAATACCTGAAATGAAACTGATCATGCCCTCAGACTACTAAAAGATGCGCTAGGGCTCAAAACGACCGGTCGGGTTGTTACATTCTCTCCTACTTAAACATATGTTCGTCCTCGAACGTGCTGAGAACTACACTGGAGTAGTCTGAAATCATTGTTTAGCACCTCAAGCACCTTCCCATGCTATCACCACTCAGTTGAGTACATTAGCTCGATAAGTCCTGAAGATACTCCATTTTATTCAAGCAATTAAGCCAGAGCCCAATTCCAATATCCGGAATTCTATGTCAGGCCTGTTTCCAACATAAGATCACCGCATTAATCACTGCATAACCACAAATGAAATAGATCAAACTTTTGGGGATATCTCTGACAAACATCATTTTTCTCCTAGAGGCCTCGAATCTAGGAGAGGTGGACTCTCAACTAGAGGTGGCAGAAAAGGAAGAAGAGGCAAAGGTATTCCTTCTGTGAAATATTTACAGAACAATGATAATTTATCAGCATCTTTTTAATGATTAAGTCGCTAATATGGAATATTAGAGGCATCAAATCACAGGGTGCCTTTGACAGGTTAATGCAACTCAAAAGAGCTTACAACCTCAACTTCAATGCAGTTATGGAATCTTTTTGTAGAAGATCTAACTTAGACAGATTTATAAGAAGGTTGGGTTTCGCCTTTGCTCATGCCAACTCTAATAACAAAATCTGGTTCTTTAGTGATATGGCTATTAATTGCACTGTTATTGAAGATCTAGATCAACATGTTACCTACTCAATCAACAATAATGGGGACACCTTGTACATTATAATAGTTTAAGATAAGTGACAAGTTCATTTAAGGGAAGAGTTATGGAAAGTATTAAGAACTTTGATGAAGGGAACACCTCTCCTTGGATGGTAGTAGGGGATTTTAATTCCATTACTGATCCTGAGGAGAAAAAAGGAGGTGTTTCTCATAACATATCCAAGAGCATGCCATTTATCAATTGCATCTTGGATAATGGACTAATTTATTTAGGTTATTCTAGATCTCCATTCATATGGTATAATGGATGGGCACCTAGAAGGAGAATTTGGGCTAGACTAGACAGAGCTCTTGCCAACTCTGAGTGGATCCAAGCTTTTGCAGAAACCTCTATGGAACATCTTGTTAGAACTGGCTCTGACCATTCACCATTGATTATTTCCACTTCTAATCCTCAAACTGAACCCAAAAAATACTTCATATTTCTGGATTTTTGGACTGAACAAGAGGGATTCATGCAAGTAGTTGAAGATGCTTGGCAAATTCAGGTGGAGGGAGGTCCCATGTGGAAATTTTACCTTAAGCTTAAAAATGTTTGCAAAAGGCTCTCTTATTGGTCTAAAAATACTATTGGCAATATTTTTGACAAGACCAAAGAGCTACAATCTAAGATTGATGAGTTAGAACAAAATTGCTTGATTGACGTCTAACAGAATGAAATATAACAGTATGAATGCCCAGCTAATTAGGCACATCAAGAAGGAGGAATATTTTTGGAGACAAAAGGCTGGATTGAAGTGGTATACTGATAGAGACAATAACACCAGGTTCTTCCACTCAGTAATTAACTCCAGAAGGAAGAAACTTCACTTTTCAAGAATTAGGAAGCAAGATGGCTCATGGCTGGAGACTTGTGGGGATATAGCTTCTGGAGATATACAGTTCTTTGAGCACCAGTTCTCCCAAGAAACCACTTGTAGGGATTTCTCAATTCTTAGGAGGCTTCCTAGATTGGTTGATGATGAAGATAATAGAATGCTAGGATATATTCCTACTATGGAGGTGCTCAAACATATTGTATTCTCCATGAGTAGTGCTAGTTCCCCCGGTCGAGATGGTATATCTGAAAAGTTTTTTCACCACTGTTGGCACATAATCTCATCTGATCTTTACATGGTTATTCTGGATTTCTTTTCTGGTAATCATCTCCCTAGGTCTTTTACTCACACCAATCTGGCTTTATTCCCAAAATAGACAACCCACAAGAATTCACGGATTTTAGACCTATTAGTTTATGCAATTTCACTTCGAAAATTATTTCTAAGTTGCTTAACAGTAGATTAGCTCTTATCATGAACAAGATGATTTCTCCTAATCAAACGAGATTTCTCAAGGGTATATCTATTTCGGACAATGTTTTGCTTACTCAGGAGATGGTTCACAATATTAACATGACTAATGTTAATGGTAATGTGGTCTTCAAACTAGATATGGCCAAGGCCTTTGACAGGGTACCTTGGGACTTTCTTTGCCAGGTTATGAGACAATTGGGATTCTGCGAGATTTGGATTGATGTGATTGCTAGGGTGGTCTCCAACAACTGGTATTCCATTATTATAAATGGAGTTAGTCATGGATTTTTCAAATCCTCCAGGGGCCTAAAGCAAGGTGACCCTTTGTCACCTTCCTTATTTGTTATAGGGGCTAAATTACTATCCAACTTAATGGACCAGCTATTTCAGGACAATTTCATTCCTATTCTATGGATAGGAGCAGTCCTCCTATTAATCACCTCACATTTGCTGATAATACTATTCTTTTTTCATCTGGAGATCCCCTCTCCATTGCTATGATGATGAAAAACTTGGGTACTTATGAACAAGTTTCTGGTCAAATGGTCAACAAGAAAAAATCAACCTTTTTGGGTTCTTCTAAAACTCATGTTCAGGTTGTTGAGGATATCAAAATACTCACTGGTTTTTCCCATTCTTTATTTCCCTTTAAGTATTTAGGGTGTCCTATATTCCTAGGGAGAAATAAAGTGTGTTATTTCGGTTCCATGGTTTCTAAGGTAGTCAATAGAACTCAGGGATGGTTAGGAAAATTATTTTCAGTAGGTGGAAAAGTTATTCTCATTAGGTCTGTCTTGCATTCTATGCCTTTGCATATCATCTGTGTCACTCTGTGGTCCATCCACCTAAGGCTATTCTTAATCATATTGATAAAGCTCTTGCTAGTTTCTTCTAGGGTTCATCTGATGGCAAGAAAAATATCACTGGTTTTCTTGGAAAAATCTTTGCTTTCCTAAAAATTAGGGGGGTGTTGGGTTTAGATCTTTGCATGACATTTGCATTACATTTGTTGCTAAAGCATGGTGGAATTTTAGAACCCCAAAGTCTCTCCTCTCCTTATTTTTGGAAGCAAAGTATTGTAAAGAGCTCACTGAGTTGCGAAAAAGAAAAATTACAATCAATCTCACATTTGGAGAAGACTTATGGATGCCAAAAAAGATTGTGAACAACATATCTTATGGAAAGTTGGAAAGGGTGACTTGTCCTTTTGGTAGGATAACTGGTCTAACAAAGGTGCCTTAGCGAATGTGATTCATCAGCGGGACAAGCCTAAGAAAGTAAGGGTATTTGAATTTTTTTCTAATAGCCAGTGGAACTTGGATAAGCTACATACTAATCTGCCTGCAAATTTGATTCCACACATTCTCCCTATTAAGTTTTCTACTGATATGCAGGATCAACCTGTTTGGACTCATAATCACTCTGGAGTTTTTTCTTCCAAGTCAGCTTGGAGTACTCTCAAGAAATCCAAAGGCTCATCACTGACTCTGTCTAAGATTTGGCACAAAAAATTACTATTCAAAGTGTCTTTTTACATGCTCAAACTATTGAATGGCAAGCTGACTACAGATGATTCTCTAACTAGATTTGGGGTTCATGGTCCATCAAAATGCTATTGTTGCTATAATGCTAAGGAGGAAGATGTTAACCATTTATTTAGTCAAGGGCAAGTTGCTGGGATAGTATGGAAGTATTTTCAGGATGCATGTGGACTGTCAATGCCTAATTCAGACAACATCAAAACAAAACTCATGAGGTGGTGGCTTCTTAAATCTCCAAACAAGGTTCATGAACTGATCATGCAGTATCTTTCATCTGTAATATGCTGGAAAATTTGGAAATATAGGTGCACCTACAAATTTGAAGGCATCAGAAGATCTCCCAATAGAATCATTCATCAAATCACCTACCTAATGCAGTTGATGCTCTCCTCCCAATTTCCTTCTCTAAACTTTTGCTCTTCATTTCCTAGTATTTGTTATTTGGTGGAAAGAATCAAACCTCAATTGGCCATCACTCCAGTGAGTTGGGATAAACCTAATGTTGGTGTTTTCAAGCTCAATGTAGATGGTTGTTCCAAAGGAAATCCCGGTAGTACTGGGTGTGGTGGCATTCTAAGAGATCACCTCGGTCAATTAATCATGGCTTTCTCTTGTTATCTAGGTGTTACCACCAACAATTATGTAGAGGCACAAGCTATTAAAATGGGATTGAGATGGTGCGTCGATCATGGCTTCAATACTCTAACAATTGAATCTGACTCAATGATTTTGATCAATATGATCAAAAAGAAAATTTGTGCCTCCTGGGAGATCAAGGATGTTATTGATGATATTCATTCTATGCTAGCTGATGGATCATTCGAATGTAATCACATATTCAGGGAAGGAAATATTCCAGCTGGCCTGCTAGCCAATCTTGCCGAACAGGATAAGATTAATGCTTTGTTCACTGAGGCTATAAGCTTACTAAGAAAGATTATAGCCACATTGAAGAATGATGCGAAGAGTCGTCCAAGCTTTAGAATTCGGGTGCGAAAGAACACCTTCATATTCGACCCCGGCTGAATGAATCCTTTTGGTGGTACTAAGTTTTGAACTTAGTCCTTATTTTTGAAAGCTTTCAATTGTAATAGGAGAAACCTTCCTCTGCTGTATGTTTCCTTTTATTTAAGTCATCTGGTAGGAATGGCTTATCCATTCTAGCTATGAGAAGAAGAGTTCAGGTTGATGCCCCCCTCTTTATTCCTTTTGACTTATTCAATATACCCCCTGGAGGGGAACCTTTGAAAAAAAAAGTAATGCAGGAGAAATAAACGTTAAAAGACTTGGGGGGGTGGGGGGGAGGGGGCGGCGGCTAAATACATGAAACACACATATTTGACAACTAATTTACCTGGGACATATCCAAAGATATAAGAAAGCAGAGTTTTTTTTTTAAATAAAACCACCATTGGTGGTAATTAGGCATAGACTAGTCTATTTATTAATTGTAACAACATTACAGAGCTGGTGTACTAGATATTTGTCCAAGCCACCCTGCGAAATAAGAAGGATGAATAATCCGTCCTTGTACCAAAAGGTTCCTATGACATATATATGGGATTATGCATCAAGTTTGGGAAACTTGTATGATCCCTAGTTACAAGGAGAGCAGTGTACATATGCCCGAACCAAAAATTCCAAGAACAATTAACCATTATCAAAAGTAAAGGCCTTCCATTGAGCTCGTATTCTGAAATTTGGGATTCCTTCCATGTCATTCTTCAACAATCAGATTAAAATATTCACATTCCTAAATCCATTCGTAATGCACCATTGGATTCCATAAAGAATAGCTTTGGATTTAGCTACATTATTAGAGCATTCTCCATAGTATTCTGATTACGCGATGACTAGATGACCATTAGCATCCGAACTCTTAGAACACCACCCTTTCTGCATTTCCTGAATTTTCTTTGCTACATCCATCAATGTTCAATTTGAATGTCTCGACCCAATTCCCATACTCGATCGTGATGACGCCTCTCGTGAAGACAAGGCCAACCAGAATAACGCAACACCTCTTTCAAAGAATTTAATTAATATGAACAATTCTAGCACATGCTTAATATAGTCAATAATGCAGAAACAACGATAAAAACGAAGGAAACCATCCCGACACAGTCCAAACCGGGGTGTCACAAGTCACGAGCAACTACTAGAATATGACTACCACTACAAGTCTGAAATATACAAATAGGACTGATAAAACAAAGGAAGAACAAGCGGTGCTGCGAACGTTGGCAGTCACCTCGCTGATCTCCATTAACTTAGCCTCTGATCAGCTCAAAACTCGCTACGGGGTGAACAAATACCTGTATCTGCACACGAGGTGCAGGGAGTAAAGTGAGTACTTAACTAAGTGAGTTATAAAGATAAATAACAACTGAGCAGTAAGAAATCACGTAAAGCAACCAACATGCTGTATAGAAGCAGGGTACAATCCTTTGAGAAAAAAAACCAGTGAAGCTGTGAAATCCTTGGAAATCTCTTGGCTTAGTTTTAAATCTCTTCTTAAAATGATCTTTTCAACGGTTACGAAATGATTTCAAACAGTTAGTGCAGATAAGCATAGAAAAACTGCCCCTCGGGCATAAATGTCACAGTATAACAAGTAAAAAGGCGAGTAAATATGCAAGATGAGCACACAAAAGTTCGCCCCTCGGGCAATATCTCAAAATAGTACCAGCTCATCGGGCTCACTCTCAGAAATACTCTCAGCCTCGAGCTCTTTCTCTCAGATCACTCTCAGAACAATATCATATAGTAACCGCTGCAGCGTGTAGCCGGATCCACATATCGCTGCGGCGTGCATCCCATCCATATCTCGCTGCGGCGTGCATCCCGATCCATATGGGTACCCGTGCTCACTGTGGGGGTGCAGACTCCGGAGGGGATCCTACAGCCCAAGCGCTATATCGCTGTGGCGTGCAGCCCGATCCAATATATATATACATCGCTGTGGCGTGCAGCCCGATCCATATACGTATATATATATATTGTTGCGGCGTGCAACCCGATCCATATAAGTATCACTGCGGCGTGCAATCCGATCCATAATATAAAACCCTCACATCCAGGCCATCGGCCTCATATCACTCAGTATATCCTTACACCCGGCCCACGGCCACACTCAGTCAGAATATCATCACAAGCCCCTCGGCATTAGTAAAATAATATTTCTCAGCCCAAATTATCATTTAAAATATCATTTAAGACTCAAATCTAAGTAAAAGTGGCTGAGTTGTAAAATAGTAGAGCAACCGTATGACTAAGTTCAAGTAATAAGTCAAAACAGAGAGAGAACACTGATAATAATCCCCAAAGGATTCAAATAGTTGACACGAAGCCCAAATATGGCAATCAGCCCAAATCATGATGAAAACAAGTAAATTTCAATCAAATTCGTAGTAAATTCATCAATCGGGACGAAACAAGTCACAAACCCCAACAGTGCTCTACCCCAAGCCCACTAACCGGCATGCAAGTCACCTCAATATAGCACTACGATGTGCAATCCACGATTTCAAACCCTCAGGATATCATTTACAATCATTACTCACCTCAAACCGGCGAAATCTCTAGCTCGCGACGCCTTTGCCCCTAAATTTGGCTCCACGCGCGTCGAATCTATCCAAAATCAGAGCGAATACATCACAATATGCTAATGGAACAATTCTCAATCGAAAACAATCGAAAAATATAAAAAATCTAGAAATTAGCAAAACTCGAGCCTCGGGCCCACTTCTCGAAAATCAAAAATTTTCACATCAATAGGTTCCTCATCTCTTCACGAGTTCATACATACCAAAAGTACTCAAATCCGACCTCAATTGGTCCCTCAAATCCCCAAATAAAATTTCAAAATCTCAAGTCCTAGTTTCTTCCATTTTTGCTCAAGTTCCATGAATTTCTACGTAGATTACACAATAAAACGAGTTTTAAGTTCAAAAATCTTACCTCCAATCGATTCCCCTTGAATCCCTCTTTAATCTCCACCAAGAAGCTATCAAAATGATCAACCATCGAGGTAAAATGACCCAAAATCGCGGATGAAGTGACTAAAAACATTCTGCCCAGTTCTGAACTTCCTTCATCGCGATCGCGATTTCAGCCTCGCAAACGCGAAGCACATTTTTATTTTATCCAAAATTAACCTTACGCGAACGCGATACCCACACCGCGAACGCGATGCTTTATTCCTCATACATACGCGAACGCGACTCACATGATGCGAACGCGAAGAGCAAATCCGCTGGACCCAACTCCTTATACGCGAACGCGAAGCACAATATCTTAACCTTACGCGAACGCGAGTCTTCAAATGCGAACGCGAAGGCTTAAATTCCTGCCTTCCAATTTCCTTCTACGCAAACGCAAGGTCCTCTCGTGAACGCGAAGAGATAAATCTCTGCAACACCTAAACTGAAATTCTACAACTTTTAAACTTAGAAAATAGTCCGATTGACCATCCGAAACTCATCCGAGGCCCTAGGGACCTCAACAAAACCTACCAACATAACCCATAACCTCATTCAAACTTTTTCCAATCATCAAAACACCTCAAACAACATCACATTACTCAAAACTCATCGAATTCAAGCCTAAGTTTCCAAGAACTTCCGAAATACACTTTCGATCAAGAACCCGACCAAACGATAGCCGAATAACCTGAAATTTTGCACACTCATCCCAAATGATATAACGAAACTACAGCAACTCTCGGATTCCATTCCGACCTTCGGATCAAAATCTCACCTACCAACCGGAATTCGCCAAAATACTAACTTCGCCAATTCATGCCTAATTCTACGCAGGACCTCCAAAACCAATTTCGACCACGCTCCTAAGTCACAAATCACCTTACGAAGATAACCAAATCAGAAAAACTCCGATCCGAGCTCATATACAAATAAGTCAACCCTCGGTCAAACCTTTCAAATTCGAAGCTTTCAACTGAAACTGTTCTTTCAAATTCATTCCAATTTTTCCTGAAAACCAGAACCAACGATCTACATTAGTCACAATACATAACACGGGGCAAGTCATGCCCGAGAACTAGCAATCAAAGTGCAAAAGCTCAAAATGACCGGTCAGGTCGTTACATTGAATCTACCGGGTCTATGCTTACTCCACATAAGACTCTTGATATTTATCCTGGGTTTGAGTGTTTCAACGTGTAGAAGAGTATCACCCCATTGATGTTGTAGATTGACTTGAGGAAATTGGAAGCTCGACAACTTTCTAATTTGATAAATAATCACGTTGATGATGTTATCTGAAAAGCTTTTGATGTCATAATACTTGTGACTGCACCTGGCTTTCCAGATTTCCCAACAAATGAATAGAGGTAGATAGTAAATAAGAACTGTATGAACTCTACTCTTTGTCTTGCTCAGCCACCATGTAATAAGAGTATTTCTTATTTCTCCTTGTCTGATGATAATACCACAGCTATTGGAGAAGTTTTTCCAAACCGTGTCAGCCAACTCTCTTTCTTTGAACAAATGATCCACACGATCTCCACGTTTCTTGTTTAGCAACAAATGCACTTTGAGGGTCCATGAACTTTAAATTTATGCAATGCTTCACCGGTAGGAAGTTTGTTGTCCATTAACCTGAGCATAAAAAAAAGATCTTGTAAGTTTTTTTTTTTTCCAATCTTGGAGGCAGTAAAAGTAAGACTTATTGTCTTTCTTAGCATTTGCCAAGCAGATTTAGGAAAGTCAGAGTTTATACTGGTTTTAGCTTCATGAGTCGTATCATCAGTCACACCGTGTTGTATATTCTCTTTACTTCATTGTGTATATTTGTGTTGCTCCCGAATGCACATGCAAGTATACGTAGTCATACAAGTAACAAAATGATAAGTCGGGTGTCGAACCCACAGAGACTTGTATCAACTACCCATTAAATTCATCAAGATTGTTATTCTGTCGAGCCAATTCGAGTTGATTGTTATACTAAAATATAATTCTAAGTATTAACTAAATTATCAAGCAGCAAAACGGTTGTTGTGTGTATTCAGTAAAGACAATATTCCAAGGTTGTGATCGATTCACCAATCATATTGTGTTCTAGTTAACTCTCCCTTTCATACAATTCACTCATGGTTGCTAATTAATCGAACAATTGCTCTCATAGCCTTCTCCCGAAGTACTACTCGCCTATTCAAAATATATTAACGCCTATATTCTTATGAAATCACTCTATTAAGAACATATTAAGATTACGATATTTAATAAACCACGATGGCTAGGTATATTTCTATCCTAACCATAAACCCCTCTCCCCCCCCCCCCCCCCCCC
>MU788795.1:116445-153409 GCA_026770625.1 Nicotiana glauca
AGCTATTGGAGAAGTTTTTCCAAACCGTGTCAGCCAACTCTCTTTCTTTGAACAAATGATCCACACGATCTCCACGTTTCTTGTTTAGCAACAAATGCACTTTGAGGGTCCATGAACTTTAAATTTATGCAATGCTTCACCGGTAGGAAGTTTGTTGTCCATTAACCTGAGCATAAAAAAAAGATCTTGTAAGTTTTTTTTTTTTCCAATCTTGGAGGCAGTAAAAGTAAGACTTATTGTCTTTCTTAGCATTTGCCAAGCAGATTTAGGAAAGTCAGAGTTTATACTGGTTTTAGCTTCATGAGTCGTATCATCAGTCACACCGTGTTGTATATTCTCTTTACTTCATTGTGTATATTTGTGTTGCTCCCGAATGCACATGCAAGTATACGTAGTCATACAAGTAACAAAATGATAAGTCGGGTGTCGAACCCACAGAGACTTGTATCAACTACCCATTAAATTCATCAAGATTGTTATTCTGTCGAGCCAATTCGAGTTGATTGTTATACTAAAATATAATTCTAAGTATTAACTAAATTATCAAGCAGCAAAACGGTTGTTGTGTGTATTCAGTAAAGACAATATTCCAAGGTTGTGATCGATTCACCAATCATATTGTGTTCTAGTTAACTCTCCCTTTCATACAATTCACTCATGGTTGCTAATTAATCGAACAATTGCTCTCATAGCCTTCTCCCGAAGTACTACTCGCCTATTCAAAATATATTAACGCCTATATTCTTATGAAATCACTCTATTAAGAACATATTAAGATTACGATATTTAATAAACCACGATGGCTAGGTATATTTCTATCCTAACCATAAACCCCTCTCCCCCCCCCCTCCCCCCCGAGTTAAGATCGTACTCTCTTTAATTCTTCTCTAATCTAAATATGGATTTACCAAGTATAACATAGATAGTCAATACAACCTAACTGTTAGCCAAACAATTAAGCAATTAATCACATAATTGAATAAAGAACTATATATTGGTGAATTATAATAATCAAGGTTAAGTCAATGTTAAACAACAATATTCATGGTTAAATCACAATCCCAGAACTATGGGTTTTAGCCACTCTGATAGCATCAAACAAATTCAGTTGAAAATACTAAGAAAAGATGAAGAAATCTGAGATATCCTTGCTCCTAAATGTTCCTCATGTGTCTCTAGGTCTAAAGTGCGCCAAAAGCCCAAAAAATAATATTTTTCATGTATTTATACCAAGTAGGTTCGGACCTAGACGAAATCTCCCTTTCATAGCCGAAATAGGAAAACTTGCATACTTAATGCTTTCCATGCGTCGCACTAATGCCTTTTCCTATCAGACAAAAAAAAAACTCAGTCTCTGAACTTTAGAACTCTCTGACAAAAATTTGCACTAATGCGTCGCACAGTGCCTTGCACTAGTGCATTTCTTCAACAATTGCTTCTTCCTTGAATTTTGACGTCCATAATCCGAACGTGATCCTGACTTAATCCCTTGGACTTTTACTCAAATTTTAAAGCTCCAAATAGCTCGAATTAGTTCCGCAACATCTACATAACTCAAAATCGCTCTTATAAGGAATAAAAGACACAATAAGTGCAAAATACTAGCGATTAAAGCTTAAACACAGTAAAGTGCGATAAGTGACTAGTACGTAATTATACCCTACCATTAATATGCTAAAGTAGATCTTCCAATATAAATCGCTAAACGTCATGCCGAAATTCATAAAGAGTGAGTTGCTACGTTACATACCAATTATGTGGAAACAGGGGCGGATCTATATATAAAAATTGGGTGCTCGAGCATCCATTAACCTCGACCCCGAATATGTATAATTATATAGAGAATTTAAGAAAAGAGATATAATTAAATAGCAAGCACACAAATAACAAAAGGCTTGGTGGGTGCTTTGGTTATGATGGGTGTTGAAGGGCTCTAAAAGTCCAAGGGTCAAGAGATCGAATCTCACACTCCTAGCTAGACTTTTTCCTCCATTTATCAAGCCTAACTTTCTTTTGCTCCAATTATTAGGTCATCTAGTTTGCTCTTTAAGTTTTCACTGGCGACTTGTTTATCAAATACTAAGTACTACTTTTATTCTTTTGGTTCTAACTTTGTCTTACCTTTTTTTTATTCTTTTGTTACTTTATCTAATTCACCGTAGCAAAGAAAGAAAAGAATTATGTGCTTTTAAAAACCAAGGATTTCTCCAGAACCGTAAATTGTATTACTCTTCATATTTTTACTGCGTCGTTCATATTGGTACTATAGTATTCTCATTAATTTTTTTTATCTCCATATTTAAATAGTTGCATACTTATACGATGTATTAGTAGTAATTTTACGTCAAAAAAGTTAAGCGCCCACGAACTCAAAATCCTGAATCCACCACTGTGTGGAAAGGGCTAACATGGGAGCATTACGAAGACGGAGACATAAAAATGTACATCAGGGAAGAATTATAAGAGGGGGACATACAATGTACACATTGAAGAATTATAAGAGGGGGACATACAATCTACATAAACATGTATAGGGAGGAGAAGCAACATAAATACAAGTATCATAAAAAATAACTATCAAATATAGCATAAAAATAAATATTACATTTGATATAGTTTACCAAGTTTATTACGGGCATAAAGTATACCATAAAGAATGCTCATGATATATGAATATATCTTACTAAGACTAAAGCTAAGAAAATCTAATACATAAAAGAAAGTTAGTATGTACTACATGTCCAAGGAAATGTTGCACCAATACCTTCTATATGTATATGCATCCAAAGATTCCTAGTTCTTTGAATGAAAGACCAACTTCTGGCTTTAAAGTCTGCAATTCTCAGTTAAAACTTGGATCTCAAAGTTAAATGCGATTAAATGATACAAAAAAGAATAAGATAAAAAAAAGGAACATTTTCTTTTCATTTCTCCTTCGTTCTTTTTTGCTACACTTAATCCTAAAGGAACCTTATCTTTGCTGGATCGGTGATGATTTATAAAGAAAAAGAATAATAAGAAATAGCCGTAAGAAGCAGAGAAAACTTATCATATATCATCTTCTCCGAATCAAAGTTATAAGCTTGGTCCTGTTTACTTACCCAAGAACTTATCCCTTCTTCTTAACCATTAACAGAAGAGATGCATCTTCTCGTGTCCACCACCCAACTTGATATATTATTCCATTCCTGCACTGCACACTTTAAAAAGGGACCATGAAATTTAGTATAATGAAACAGAACAAAAGTTGCAGTAGATATTTTGCAGTCCCTAATTACTCATCTTAATTTAGACCTGAGAATTCCTATTGGTCCGTTCAGTAATTAGGACTATGTTAATTACATTTTTTGTTCACTTCAAAATAATTGATAAAATATCTTCAGAAATACTCAACGGCTCCAACCATTGTAGTGTTTCACTATCTCATCAAATATACCTTACATCCATAGAATGGTCCATATAGGAATATCACACGCATGAACTATCGTAAGAGATGAAAATGTGTACAAATAATTGACCATACAGACGCCTCATTCCAAAACTCGAAAATAAGAAGAATAACTTGCTAATTAACAACCGGTTAAATTGACTTTTTGCTATTCATGTATATAACTTAAATCCTAATTGGCATCCTCATTTACCATACCGAATATTTAATGTGCTTAAGATGGGGTAAGGATGGTTAAAGATCATATAAAGATTATTCCATTATGTGCCTCATTCGTTCTGTGCTTCCGAGGCCTTGGAAACCTCATTTTTACTTGCCTCGATTTGCGTGCGCAGTCCGTGCGCATAGCCGGAGAGCTTTTATGTTGAAATATGTGAATTCTGTGAAAAACTTGAAGAATTTTGATATTAATATGATTATAGTTGACTTTGGTCAACATTTTTGATAAACGGTCCCGAATCCGAGATTGGACGGTCCCGGAAGGTCCGTAGAAAAATATGGGACTCGGGCATGTGCCCGGTTCGGAGGTCTAGAGCCCGAGATATGAATTTTTCCGTGAAATTATTTTTTTGAAATTATTAAGGAAAATGGAAATGAAAATTTATTAAAGAACTATGGTATCGGGCTCGTATTTTGGTTTTGACGCCCGGTACAAGTCTTATATATTGTTTAAACGCTTTCTGTGAAGTTTGGTCAAAATCGGACGTCGTTTGACGTGTTTCGGACTATAAGTTCCAAGTTTGAAAGTTCATGAAGTTTAAAAGAAAAATCATGTGTTTTGAGGCTTGATTCTATGTAAATGATGTCATTTTGGCGATTGGATCGCGCGAGCGCGTCTGTATGGTGTTTTTGAGGTTGTGTGCATGTTTGGGTTGGAGCCCCGAGGGCTCAGGTGAATTTTGGATAGGCATCGGATTGCATTTCTCATATTTAAAAAAAAGCTGGTATTCCTCAGTTCTGGTATCTTCGCATTTGCGAAGAATTTCTCGCAAATGCGAAGGCACCATCGCAAATGCGAAGAAGGGGAAGGCCGGGCCGGATCGCAATTGCGATAAAGATTTCGCAAATGCGAAGTCTAGTATGAAGGGATGTGGTCGCAAATGCGAGAAATAGTTCGCAAATGCGAACCTAGGCAGCCAGACCTGGGTTCGCAAATGCGATCCCAGATGTCGCAATTCCCAGAAAAAACGTTGTTCGCAAATGCGAACCAATGTTCGCAATTGTCATATCCGCAGCCCAGTAATTTTTATACATAGTCGAAATTTCATCACTTTTCACCATTCTTTCAAAATTTAAACCCCATAGGCGATTTTTCAAGAGCAAACTTCATCCCAAATCACTTGTAAGTTGATTTTTACTCGATTCTTTCAATCTTTAACATCATTAAACATGTTTTCCACTTGAAATCAAGGATTTTCATGGGTGAAGTTGGGATTTTTGGGTAGAACCTAGGTTTTCTATAAATTGGGGAGTTGGACCTCGATTTGAAGTTCGATTTCAAAACAAATTACATATTTGAGTTTGTAGGGGAATGGGTAGCCGGGTTTTGGTCCGAACCTCGGGTTTTGACCACGTGAGCCCGGGGGCATTTTTGGATTTTTTGGAAAAAACTTGGGAAAATCATTTTTATGCATTCAAGTCGATTCATATAGTGTTTATTAAAGTAATTGAATAATTTGTGATTAGATTCGAGCGAATTGGAGTTGGAACCGCGAGGTAAAGCAACAGTTGAGGATTAAGTGGATTTCAAGGCTTTGAGGTAAGTGTTTGGTTTAACCCTAGCTTAAGGGAATATGAGTTGAGTCTTGTTGCTAATTGTTATGTGATCGAGTATGATGTATATGCATGGTGACAAGTATCTATACATTGGTGTCTAGCATGACCGTGAGTCCTTATAATGTGATTTCCATGACTTGGTTGTGAACTCCATGTTTATTTGAGAAATTCTATATATTGTGAATAACATGTGAACGGTAAAATAATTATTTGATTCCTGGGAGCATTGGCTCGAATTGTGATACGAATATTGAAAGTATATGAAATGACTGGATGATTTGGGAGCGTTGGCTCAAAATGGTAGAGTGAATTATAAGATAAAAAAAGTAATAAAGGAAAGCGTTGTTGATTATTCCCTTGCCGGGACGTTTGTTTGAACTTGTTGGATTCTATTCCCTTGCCGGGACTTTTGTCAAATGTTTGCTTATTGTTATGTCCCTTAATTGTGACTGTTGTTTGGAGAGTCAGACTATTGAATGATATTGAGGAGCGGGTTGCACGCCGCAACAATGATATATGAGGGTCGGGTTGCACGCCGCAACAGTGATACCTAATAAATGGTATGGGTCAGGTTGCACGCCGCAACAGAGATACCTGATAAATGGTATGGGTCGGGTTGCACTCCGGAACAGTGATATTTGTAGAGCGGGTTGCACGCCGCAAGAGTTATATTTGTGGAGCGGGTTGCACGCCGCAACAGTTATTGATGTCATGTGTTTGTATTGAGTATTGATTCCTTGTTCATTGTGAGTCTAAGCTGCTCTAGTTTGTTACTTGGGGTTACTGTTGATATTGTATCTCCCCGTAGCATGTTTACCCCTCCCATGTTGTTAATTGCCTTGTATTAGATGTTCTGTTGTATATTTATAACTGCACATGTTTATATGGTGTCCAGTCTAGCCTCGTCGCTACTTCGCCGGGGTTAGGCTAGGCACTTACCAGTACCTGGGATGCTACACTTCTGTGCATTTTTGCACAGGTCTAGGTTTTGAGGAGCAGCAGCAGCAGCATTAGTACGAGAGCAGGATTTCATTTTCACGAGACTGAGGTAGCCTTGAAGGCGTCCGCATTCCTAACGTCTCTTCTCTATGTTTTTATTATTAGACTGTTACCTCATTGTTTTCGAGACAGACAACTTATATATTTCTTTCAGACCATTGTTTTTAGTACATCTTTAGTAGTTCGTGAGTAATGTGACACCAAATCTTGGGTAGAGGTTTTAATGACTGTTCCGCTTTTGGATTCGTATTTATCAGAAAGACTTCCTCTATTATTCTCATTAGAATTAATGTTTTATACTGATGCTATAGACTGTTAAGATAATTGCTTAAATGATGAAAAGATAGATAAGTTGGCTTTTCTAGCTACCATGAGTAGGCTCCATCACGATCCCGATGGTGGAAAATTCGGGTCGTGACAAGTTTGTATCAGAGCACTAGGTTACATAGGTCTCACAACTCACGGACAAACTTAGTAGAGTCTGAGGGATAGGTACAGAGACGTCTGTACTTGTTCCCCAGAGTCTATTGAGTTAGGAAAAATCTCTCATTTGTTCTTTCTCGTCGTGCAGTTCTATTTTCAAGTACCGATTGAATTTCTACTCTGTTATTTCGCAGATGGCGAGAACACGCGCTTCCTCTTCTACCGCACAGCAGTCCGAGCCCCCAGTAGCAGCTTCAGTGGCGGAGCCTCGTGTTTATTTGGAGGAGGAGATTCCAGCCCCAGCGGTCCCGATGGACCCAGCTCAAGTCCCAGAAGGGTTCATTGCCACCCCAATTATCCAGGATGCTCTAGTCCGATTGGTAGGCCTCATAGAGTGTCATTCGAGCGGGTTTGCTTCCAGCGGTGGCCGGTCAGCCGGATATAGTGGCTCAGGCCGGGGGTGAGATCACTTTTCAGCAGGTGGCCAGTGTAGGCCGTAGAGTTGAGACAGCTCTGCTACAGGGAAGTAGTCATGGGTCGGATAAGAGGCCCCGTCATGCAGGTAGATTCAGTGGTACCTCGTCAGGAGGTAGAGGTTCTTATGGTAGAGGCCATCCTCCCAGGCCTTTTCGGTCAGCTCTCCAGGTCACTCATGGTACTTCAGGTGGTCCTTCAGGTCGAGAAGGTCAGCCTCAGATCCCTCAGCTGCAGTGTTCGTGTAGATGTTATGAGTGTGGTGAGTATGGTTACAACAGGAGGATTTTCCCGAGGTTGAGGGGTGCTCAACCGTAGCATATGAGGTCTTGCCATATTTGTGGTGATCCGAGGCACATTGTCAGATATTGTCCTCGAGTTTATGGCAGCTTCCAGCATCACAGTTCTCGCACTATGATTCAAGCACCGGAGGTTCCATAGCCTGCCCAGCCAGCTAGAGGCGGTGACAGAGATGTTAGAGGTGGAGGTAGAGGTTTTAGAGGTGGAGTTCAGGTCACCGGAGGTAGAGTCCAGCCGGCAGCCAGGCCAGAGGCTGAATCTTCAGGTGCAGACATTACAGTTACCATTCTGATTTGTGTTAGAGATGTTTCAGTGCTATTTTACCCTTGGTCTATGTGTTCGTATGTGTCATCCTATTTTGCACCCTACCTGGTTATGCCTAGTGATGCCTTGGGTATTTCTGTTTATGTATCTACACCGGTGTATGATGCTATAGTGGTCGACCGAGTTCATTGTTCCCGTGTGTTAGTGTTTGAGGGTCTTGAGACCCGTGTTGATTTATTGCTCTTAGACATAGTGGATTTCGACGTCATATTAGGGGTGAATTGGTTGTCCCCATATCATGCTAGAGTGGAGAGGGACATCAGGTCATGCCACTCGCAGTGTTATTTCCTATATTAAGGCTCGACGCATGGTCGAGAAGGGGTGTTTAGCTTATCTGGCATATGTTCGCGACTCCAGCGCAGAGGTTCCTTCTATTGACTCAGTTTCTATTGTTCGGGAGTTTCCCGAGGTTTTCCTTTCAGACCTGCCGGGTATGCCGCCCGACAGGGACATTGATTTCTGTATTGATCTGGTTCTGGGCACGCATCCCATTTCTATTCCACCGTACCGCATGGCCCCGCCAGAGTTAAAAGAGTTAAAGGACCAGTTGCAGGATTTACTAGAGAAGGGTTTTATCAAGCCTAGTGTTTCTCCCTGGGGTGCGCCGGTGTTATTTGTAAAGAAGAATGATGGTTCGATGCGGATGTGTATTGATTACTGGTAGTTGAACAAGTTGACGATAAAGAACAAATATCCACTACCGAGGATTGATGATTTGTTTGACCAGCTTCAGGGAGCAAGGGTGTTCTCAAAGATAGACTTGAGATCTGGCTATCATCAGTTGAGGATTAGGGCGTCTGATGTCCCTAAGACAGCATTCCACACTCGATATGGGCACTACGACTTTTTAGTCATGTTATTTGGGTTGACCAATGCCCCAGCATCATTTATGGAGTTGATGAATCGAGTGTTCAGGCCATATCTAGACTTGTTCGTGATAGTCTTTATATACGATATTCTGGTGTACTCCCGCAGCTAGGAAGAGCACGAGCAGCACCTCAGAGTCGTTCTCCAGACTCTGAAGGATAGACATTTATATGCTAAGTTTTTGAAGTGCGAGTTCTGGTTGAGTTCGGTTGCATTTCTGGGTCATATTGTATCAGCAGAGGGTATTCAGGTAGACCTAAAGAAGTTTGAGGCAGTCAAGAATTGGCCTCGACCAGCTTCAGTGACCGAGATTCAGAGTTTCTTGGGGCTAACAAGTTATTATCGTTGGTTCGTAGAAGGATTTTCGTCTATTGCGGTCCCGATGACCAGATTGACCTAGAAGGGTGCCCAGTTCAGGTGGTCATATGAGTGTGAGGCGAGCTTTCAGAAGCTCAAGACATCTCTGACCACGGCACCGGTGTTGGTTTTGCCTATGGGTTAGGGCCCTACACAGTCTATTGTGATGCTTCCCGCATTGGACTTGGTGCAGTATTGATGCAGGATGGCAAAGTCATTGCCTATGCTTCGAGACATTTGAGGATCCACGAGAAGAATTATCCGGTTCATGATCTAGAATTGGCAGATGTTGTTCATGCTTTGAAGATTTGGAGGCATTATCTGTATGGTGTGACGTGTGAGGTGTACACAGATCACAAGAGCCTTCAGTACTTGTTCAAGCAGAAGGAGTTGAATGTGATACAGAAGAGATGGCGAGAGTTGTTGAAAGATTATGATGTTACTATCTTATATCACCCGGGTAAGGCCAATGTGGTGGCCGATGCATTGAGTAGGAAGTCTACCAGCATGGGTAGTCTTGCTTATATCCATGTCAGCCAGAGACCGCTTGCTTTAGATATTCAAGCCTTGGCCAATCGATTTGTAAGGTTAGATATTTCTGAGCCCAGCAGAGTATTGGCTTGCACGGTCGCTCGTTCTTCTCTATTGGATCGTATCTGTGATCGGCAGTTTGATGATCCCCATTTGTGTGTCCTGAGAGGCACAGTGCAGCGTGGAGGTTCCAGGAAGGTGACCTTAGGTGATGATAGTGTTTTGAGATTGCAGGGATGAGTTTGTGTGCCCAATGTTGATGGGATTCGAGAGTTAATCTTAGCGGAGGCCCATAGTTCTCGGTATTCTATTCACCCAGGCGCCGCGAAGATGTATCAAGACTTACAGCAATATTATTAGTGGCGAAGAATGAAAAAGGATATTGTAGCGTATGTGGCTCGGTGTTTGAAATGTCAGCAGGTCAAGTATGAGCATCAGAGGCCCGATGGTTTGTTTCAGAGGATTGAGCTTCCCGAGTGGAAGTGGGAGAGGATTACCATAGATTTCATTACTGGACTTTCGTTGACTCGGAAGAAGTTTGATTATATTTGGGTCATTGTTGATAGGCTGGCCAAGTCAGCACACTTCATTCCAGTAGCAATCTCCTATTCATCCGAGAGGTTAGCGGAGATTTACATCCGGGAGATTGTTCGCCTTCATGGGGTGTCGGTATCCATCATTTCAGATCGGAGTACGCAGTTTACCTCACACTTCTGGAGAGCGGTTCAGCAAGTGTTAGGCACCTAGGTTCAGTTGAGCACAGCGTTCCATCCTCAGTCGGATGGTCAGTCCTAGCGGACTATTCAGATTTTGGAGGATATGCTCCAAGCTTGTGTCATTGATTTTGGAGGCTCGTGGGACCAGTTTTTGCCTTTAGTAGAGTTCGCCTAAAACAACAGCTACCAGTCCAGCATCCAGATGGCTCCATATAAGGCGCTGTATAGTAGGCGATGTCGGTCTCCAGTCGGATGGTTTGAACCAGGAGAGGCTCGGTTATTGGGTACAGACTTAGTTCAGGAGGCCTTAGATAAGGTCAAGATCATTCAGGAGAGGCTGCGTTCAGCTCAGTCTAGGCAGAAGAGTTATGCAGACCGTATATAAAGGGCATGATGAGGTTCGGAAAGAAAGGCAAGCCCAACCCTAGGTACATTGGTCCGTTTGAGATTCTTGATCGAGTGGGAGAGGTAGCTTATAGACTTGCATTGCCACCTAGCTTATCAGCCGTGCATCCAGTTTTTCATGTATCTATGCTTCGGAGGTATCACGATGATCCTACTCATGTGTTAGATTTTAGCACTGTCCGGTTGGACAAGAATTTATTTTATAAGGAGGAGCCGGTAGCTATTCTAGACCGGCAGGTTCGTCAGTTGAGATCTAGGAGTTTTCCCTCTGTTCATGTTCAGTGGAGAGGTCAGCCCCCTGAGGCCTCAACCTGGGTGTCCGAGTTTGATATGCGGAACCGTTATCCATATCTATTTCCATACTCAGGTACTTCTTTCTTTTGTCCGTTCGAGGACGAACGGTTGTTTTAGAGGTGGAGGATGTGATGATCCAAAGGGTCATCACCTATTTTCTCATTTGTTTCGTGCTTCCGAGGCCTTGAAAATCTCATTTTTACTTGCCTCAATTTGCGTGCACAGTCCGGGCGCGTAGCCGAAAAGCTTTTATGTTGAAATATGTGAATTCTGTGAAAAAATTAAAGAATTTTGATATTAATATGATTATAGTTGACTTTGGTCAACATTATTGGTAAACGGGCCCGGACTCGAGATTGGACGGTCTCGGAAGGTCCGTAGAAAAATATGGGACTCGGGCATGTGCCCGGAGTCGAATTCGGAGGTCTAGAGCCCGAGATATGAATTTTTCCGTGAAATTATTTTTCTGAAATTATTAAGGAAAATGGAAATGAAAATTTATTAAAGAACTATGGTATCAGGCTCGTATTTTGGTTCTGACGCCCGGTACAAGTCTTATATATTGTTTAAGCGCTTTCTGTGAAGTTTGGTCAAAATCGGACGTCGTTTGACGTGTTTCGGACTATAAGTTCCAAGTTTAAAAGTTCATGAAGTTTAAAAGAAAAATCATTTGTTTTGAGGCTTGATTCTATGTAAATGATGTCATTTTGGCGATTGGATCGCGCGAGCGAGTTCGTAGGGTGTTTTTGAGGTTGTGTGCATGTTTGCCTTGGAGCCCCGAGGGCTTGGGTTAGTTTTGGATAGGCATCGGATTGCATTTCTCACATTTGAAAAAAGCTAGTATTCCTCAATTCTGGTATCTTCGCATTTGCGAAGAATTTCTCGCAAATGCGAAGGCACCATCGCAAATGCGAAGAAGGGGAAGGCCGATCAGGATCGCAATTGAGATAAAGACTTCGCAAATGCGAAGTCTGGTATGAAGGGATGTGGTCGCAAATGCGAGAAATAGTTCGAAAATGCAAACCTAGGCAGCCAGACCTGGGTTCGCAAATGCGATCCTAGATGTCGCAATTCCCAGAAAAAACGTTGTTCGCAATTTCCATATCCGCAGCCTAGCAATTTTTATACATAGTCGAAATTTCATCACTTTCTACCATTCTTTCAAAACCCAAACCCCATAGACGATTTTTCAAGAGCAAACTTCATCCCAAATCACTTGTAAGTTGATTTTTACTCGATTCTTTCAATCTTTAACATCATTAAATATGTTTTCCACTTGAAATTAAGGATTTTCATGGGTGAAATTCGGATTTTGGGTAGAACCTAGGTTTTCTATAAATTGGGGAGTTGGACGTCGATTTGAGGTCCGATTTCAAAATAAATTACATATTTGAGTTCGTGGGGGAATGGGTAACCGGGTTTTGGTCCGAACCTCGGGTTTTGATCACGTGGGCCCGGGGGCATTTTTGGATTTTTTGAAAAAAACTTGGGAAAATCATTTTTATGCATTCAAGTCGATTCATATAGTGTTTATTAAAGTAATTGAATAATTTGTGATAAGATTCGAGCGAATTGGAGGTGGAACCGCGAGGTAAAGCAATAGTTGAAGATTAAGTGGCTTTCAAGGCTTTGAGGTAAGTGTTTGGTTTAACCCTAGCTTGAGGGAATATGAGTTGAGTCTTGTTGCTAATTGCTATGTGATCGAGTACGATATATAGGCATGGTGACGAGTATCTATACATTGGTGTCTAGCATGGCCATGAGTCCTTATAATGTGATTTCCATGACTTGGTTGTGTACTCTATGTTTATTGGAGAAATTCTATATGTTGTGAATAACATGTGAACGGTAAAATAATTATTTGATTCCTGGGAGCATTGGCTCGAATTGTGATACGAATATTGAAAGTATATGAAATGACTGGATGATTTGGGAGCGTTGGATCAAAATGGTAGAGTGAATTATAAGATAAGAAAAGTAATAAAAGGAAAGCGTTGTTGATTATTCCCTTGCCGGGACGTTTGTTTGAACTTGTTGAATTCTATTCCCTTGCCGGAATTTTTGTCAAATATTTGCTTATTGTTATGTCCCTTAATTGTGAATGTTGTTTGGAGAGTCAGACTATTGAATGATATTGAGGAGCGGGTTGTACGCCGCAACAATGATATATGAGGGTCAGGTTGCACGCCGCAACAGTGGTACCAGATAAATGGTATGGGTCGGGTTGCACGCCGTAACAAAGATACCTGATAAATGGTATGGGTTGGGTTGCACGTCGCAACAGTGATATTTGTGGAGCGGGTTGCACGCCGCAACAGTGATATTTGTGAAGTGGGTTGACGTAACAGTGGTATTTGTGGAGCGGGTTGCACGCCGCAACAGTTATTGATGCCATGTGTTTGTATTGAGTACTGATTCCTTATTCATTGTGAGTCTAAGCTGCTCAAGTTTTTTACTTGGGGTTACTGTTGATATTGTATCTCCCCATAGCATGTTTCCCCCTCCCATGTTGTTAATTGCCTTGTATTTAATATTCCATTGTATATTTATAACTGCACAGGTTTATTTGGTGTCCAGTCTAGCCTCGTCACTACTTCGTCGGGGTTATGCTAGGCATTTACCAGCACATGGGGGTCGGTTGTGCTGATGCTACACTTCTTTGCATTTTTGCACAGGTCTAGGTTTTGAGGAGCAGCTGCAGCAGCATTAGTACTAGAGCATGATTTCATTTTCACGAGACTGAGGTAGCCTTGCAGGCGTCCGCAGGCCTGACGTCTCTTTTCTATATTTTTCTTATTAGACTGTTACCTCATTGTTTTCGAGACAGACAACTTATATATTTCTTTCTGACCATTGTTTTGAGTACATCTTTAGTAGTTCGTGAGTAATGTGACACAAAATCTTGGGTAGAGGTTTTAATGACTGTTCCGCATTTGGATTCGTATTTATCAGAAAGACTTCCGCTATTATTCTCATTAGAATTAATATTTTATATTGATGCTATAGACTGTTAAGATAATTGCTTAAATGATGAAAAAATAGATAAGTTGGCTTGCCTAGCTACCACGAGTAGGTGCCATCAGAATCCCGATGGTGGGAAATCCGGGTTGTGACATATTACTGTCAAACTTCTCTATAACAGCCTCGTTTGTTCAAGATATTTTTGGATGTTATAGCGAATTGCTGCTATAGAAAACATATACTATTATAACATGACATGAAATTTGGTATAGAGAGATTTGACTGTATATACATACCATCAACCGAGGTATGATTTTTGCGCTCTCCACATGTTGAAGATTGAACATTATTTAAGAGTATGAATAATATAACATGGGGTCTAACAGGGTACCAATTGATTTGTTGGCTCTTTACAAAACTTGTTTAGTTTTATGACTCTATTTCTTTTATACATAAGAGATTTGCTTTTACACATAAGAGATCTATCTTTTACATATAAGAGATCCAAAAAGGTGATTTTCTTAAATTCAAAATTGTAAAGGAAAATGATGTACAAATAACACGGTCTAATATTAATTATGTAGTCTAATATTAAAAATGAGTAGGGCTGGAGCTAGAATACCGGTTATTGTTCAGTTAAATTCGATAGCTTTGGATTAAATTTAGTGTGCGTCATAAAAAATATATTAATTATATACAAATTATTAATTTAAAATTTAAAAACTTAAAACGATCAAAATATCAAAATCATAAGCTTCAAATTTTGACTATGATGAATGTGATTCTAATACGTATCATGTAAACAAAAATAGATCTTAAATTTGATCTAAAAGCACAACTCCAAGACTTTATAAAGAAACCAGACCATACCCTCAACCATTTTGGATTCTAAAACAATTATCACGTGTGACAAGGCTTTACATAAGAAGATGCGAGCAGTGCACAAAAGAGAGAATCCAAGCCACCAAAATGCTTTTCAATTCAAGGAGAGAATAAAATCAACAGGACATTGGGAGAAGAATCTGGATTAAATTGACAGTCGTCCTTGAACTACCTAGCTTTGTACATATTTTGTTTCTAGTGTTGTATGGCTCTAGTTTGTCCGGAGCATATATATATATATATATATATATATATATATATGTGTGTGTGTTAAAAGTTTATTATAAATAAAAAGTAATAAATAATTTATTACATTGATTACATTATCTAAAAGATACTCCAAATAATTATACGAATCATTCATGATAAGTAAACTTAGTAATATAAAATTTACTCCGTAAGTACATATAAGTTAAATTTCTTAATACATTACGCGCGCATATACATTACCCAGAATTAGTTTAAGTAAATAATTTTACAACCTACTCAAGCAATGCTAATACACTAGTGGAGACCCATCTAGGAGTTTGAATCTATAGTATGCAGGAGTATATATTATTCCTATCAAGTACTCTTCCATTCCATCTTGACATTAATTATTTCCTTGTTAGTAATTTTTCTCAAAAAATTAAAGAATAATACATTTCTGAAGTTGAAAATAATTAAACTTAAATTTCTCATTTACTCTTAAATGTGGACTAGTATAAAGTTTTGTCTTAATGGACCCACATGATATGAGAATTATGGGAGAATGATACTGTATAGTTGCTTTAAAAATAATAGCCGAAATATATATATATATATATATATATATATATATATATATATATATATATATATATTATATATATACATTCCGTTTATTATTTAAATTTTATATATTTTTTCGGCTACCGAATATAAATAATTTCTGGCGCGGGCTAAAAGTGAAAAAAGCCGTACGAATATCAGGCCATCCCTCGAATTTTATTAAGCACAAATAAAACAGAGTTGAAAGGTGAATGACCAGATGGAATATATGTATCCTCCAACTTGCCCATTGTGTTGGAACGAAATAAGTAGTATCTGATCTTCTGTTTTAAGTTTGAATAGTTACTTTGGAAGATCAGTTCAGTACCATGCAGTCCAGCCCTTGGATGGAGCATCTAAATAAAGGTCACTATCTTTTTGAATATTATTCTTTTCATCACCGCTATATATTCCTTTTCCCTTTTTTATAAATAGGGTAGAACCTGAACAACCCCATTTCCATCTAAACTCAGAGCTTCAAAAAAAAAAAACGTAAATCTCCATCTCTTTAATTTCTCTCCTCCTTTCATATATATTACAGTGTAAAACAATTAATCATCGGATCAAATTTCAATTTGTATCCGATGGTGTGCTTGTTTTAGCTTAAGAAACACATACAAAAACCCTAAACTTTTCATTACTTGTTCAAGGTAGAGAGAAGAAGGAATTCATGGAAAAAGTACAGAAATTGGCATCAGAAAATGGAGTAATGATATTCAGCAAGAGTACGTGCTGCTTGTGCTACGCAGTGAGTATTCTATTCCGAGAGCTAGGGGTGAATGCGTACGTGCATGAACTGGATCATGACTCAGATGGAAAGGAAATGGACAAATCCCTAATTAAAATGGGCTGCAATCCTTCTGTACCAGCAGTTTTCATAGGAGGGAAATTAATTGGTTCAACTAATGAAATCATGTCTCTCCACCTTAAAGGCTCTCTCATTCAACTCCTCAATCCATATATGCATGTTTGAAAATTAATGAACGATTAAGGTTTGGGGCTAGCTACTAATATTAATTAATTAGGATTTAAGAGAAGAAAAAAAAATGAATAAACTTGGGTCGATCGAAGGGACACTAGTCGTGGAGATCAAGGTCTTGCATCCAGGGAGAATGTTGTAATTTTCAAATGTTATTTGATCAGTATTAGTCAGTGGTTAGCTAGCATAAACTATATATGCAGCTTAATTAATTAGTTATTTGTCTACGGACAGTTAAAATGGTATCGTTGCCTAGTGCAAAGAATGTAGTTTAACCTATTTTCTCATTAATGATAAAGTTGATTGATAATAGGCTAAATCTAGGTAATTTGGCGATTGTTTATGCTCCCGTTTAGTTATATTTCGATGTCATAATGTGGTTAATTGATTAAAAATGGGCTCTAATTATAAATTGTATACATTGCAGGATGAGGAGCCTATGTGATGCCTTAAAGAGGTGATTGGAACTACTTTAGAGCAGAAACAACCCCTCAGAGCTGAGTATGCACGAAGACGAAAAAAAAAATCAAGGAAGTAAGGAGCTGGGCTAGCGCGCCCGCGCTAATGTTAGCGCGCCCAAAACAGAATGTTGGCCAACTAGCGCGGTCAGATGCGCGCCCATATGTGCGACCGCGCTAGTCCGAATTCAGCAAATTGTTTGTCAGGGGTATAATTGGAAATCTAGAGGAAACCCCGCTTAACCTATATAAAGTCAAGCTCGCCCAAGGATTATATCAAGGTTTTCATACTCTAGGGGGAGAAATAGAGAGGCAAGTAGCAAGGAGGAGATTTAACCATCAATTTCTTCTTTTCTTCCCTTTATTTTTGCTAATTGTGATGAAATTGAACCTTATTGTGATGAACATGAGTATGCGTGGCTAAACTGTGACGACCCAAAGGGTCATCACCTGTTTCTTCATTCGTTCTGTGCTTCCGAGGCCTTGAAAACCTCATTTTTACTTACCTCAATTTGCGTGCGCAGTTCGAGCGCGTAGGTAGAAAACTTTTATGTGAAAATATGTGAATTCTGTGAAAAGTTTAAAGAATTTTGATATTAATATGCTTAAAGTTGACTTTGGTCAATATTTTTGGTAAACGGACTCGGACCCGAGATTGGGCAGTTCCTGGAGTCGAATTCCGAGGTCTAGAGCCCGAGGAAAGAATTTTTTTGTTAAATTATTTTTCTGAAATCATTAAGGAAAATGAAAATAGAAATTGATTAAAAGACTATGGTATCAGGCTCGTATTTTGGTTCGATGTCCGGTACAAGTCTTAAATATGTGTTAAGCGCTTTCTGTAAAGTTTGGTCGAAATCGGACGTCATTTGACGTGTTTCGGACCTAAATATCTAAAGTTTGAAGTTTATAAAGTTATAAAGAAAAATGATGAATTTGGGGCTTGATTCAATGATTTTGATATTATTTGGGCGATTTGATCGCACGATTAAGTTCGTAGGATGTTTTTGAGGTTGTGTACATGTTTGGTTTGGAGCCCCGAGGGCTCAGGTGAGTTTTGGATAGGCATTGAATTGCATTTTCCATTATTGAAAATCTGGTATTTTGGGCTTCTGTGATTTTCGCAAATGCGAAGGGAATACTCGCAATTGCGAGCTCGCAAATGCGAGCATTGCTTCGCAATTGCGAACTCTGGGGAACATGGGCACTGTCGCAAATGCGATGGTCCGGCTCGCAAATGCGGAGGGGGGAAAGTTCGCAAATGCGGAGCCCGTGATCACAAAAGCGACTGTAGGCCATCGCAAATGCGATTCCTCTTTCGCAAATGCGAAACCTGCCCTCCAGACCCAAGATCGCAAATGCGAACTAAGATGTCGCAATTCCCAGCCCTGTTTGGTTCGCAATTGCGAACCAAGGTTCGCAATTCCCATATCCGAGGCCCAGCAATTTTTATATTTAGTCGAATTTTTATCACTTTTCACCATTCTTTCAAAACCCAAACACCATTTGCGCATTTTCAAGAGCAAACTTCATCCCAAATCACTTGCAAGTTGATTTTTACTCAATTCTTTCAATCTTTAATATCATTAAACATGTTTTCCACTTAAAATCAAGGATTTTCATGGGTGAAATTGGGGTTTTTGGGTAGAACCTAGGTTTTCCATAAATTGGGGAGTTGGACATAGATTTGAGGTCCGATTTCAAAACAAATTATATATTTGAATTCGTGGGGGAATGGGTAACCAGGTTTTGGTTCGAACCTCAGGTTTTGATCACGTGGGCCCGGGGGCATTTTTGAAAAAATTGGGAAAAACTTGGGAAAATTATTTTTATGCATTCAAATTGATTCATATAGTGTTTATTAAAGTAATTGAGCAATTTATGATTAGATTCAAGCAAATTGGAGGTGGAACCGCGAGGTAAAGCGATAGTTGACGATTAAGTGGATTTCAAGGCTTTGAGGTAAGTGTTTGGTTTAACCCTAGCTTGAGGGAATAGGAGTTGAGTCTTGTTGCTAATTGCTATGTGATCGAGTACGATGTATGGGCATGGTGACGAGTATCTATACATTGGTGTCTAGCACGACAGTGACTCCTTATAATGTGATTATCAAGAATTGGTTGTGAATTTCACATTCATTGGAGGATTTCTATATGTTGTGAATAACATATGAATGGTGATATGATCATTTGATCCCTAGGAGTATTGCCTCGAATTGTGATGCGAATATTGAAAGTGTATGAAATAACTTGATTCTTTGGAGTGTTGGCTCAAATGGTAGAGTGGATTATAAGATAAGAAAGTTAAGAAAGAGAAAGCGTTGTTGATTATTCCCTTGACGGGACGTTTGGTTGAACTTATTGGTTTCTTTCTCTTGCCGGGATTTTTATCAAATATTTGATTATTTTTATGTCCCTTAATTGTCACTGTTATTTGGGAAGTCAGATTGTAAATGATATTGAGGATCGGGTTGCGTGGCGCAACAATAATATATGAGGATCGGGTTGCGCGCCGCAACAATGATACCTGATAAATGGTATGGGTCGGGTTGCACGCCGCAACAGTGGTATTTGTGGATCGGGTTGCACGCCGCAACAATGGTCATTATGGAGCGGGTTGCACGCCGCAATAGTTATTGATACCATGTGTTTGTATTGAGTATTGATTCCTTGTTCATTGTGAATCTAAGCTGCTTTAATTTTGTTACTTGGGATTACTGTTAATGTTGTATCTCCGCATAGCATGTTTCCCCTCCCATGTTGTTAATTGCCTTGTATTCGATTTTCCACTGTATATTTATAACTGCACAGGTTTTTGTGATTTCCAGTCTAGCCTCGTCACTACTTCGCCGGGGTTAGGCTAGACACTTACCAGCACATGGGGTCAGTTGTGCTGATGCTAACTTCAGTGCATTTTTGCACAGGTCTAGGTTTTGAGGAGCAGCAGCAGCAGTAGTGCGGGAGCAGGCTTTCATTTTCACGAGATCGAGGTAGCCTCGCAGGCGTCTGCAGGCCCGACGTCTCTTCTTTATGTTCTCTTTTAGACTATTGCCTCATTGTTTTCGAGACAGACATCTTATATGTTTCTTTCAGATCATTGTATTTAGTATATTCTTAGTAGTTCATGAGTACTGTGATACAAAATCTTGCGTAGAGGCTATTATTGACTGTTCCACGTTTTGAGTCGTATTTATAAATCAGACTTCTGCTATTGTTCTTATTAAATTTCATGTTCTATATTGATGATGTGAACTATTAAAATAATTGTTTAGTGATGGAAAGGCAATTGAGCAGGCTTGCCTAGCTACCACGAGTAGGGGCCATCACGATCCCGATGGTGGGAAATCAGGGTCGTGACAAGTTGGTATCAGACCACTAGGTTACATAGGTCTCACAACTCACGGACAAACTTAGTAGAGTCTGAGGGGTCGGTACGGAGACGTCTGTACTCGCTCCCCAGGGGCTACTGAGTTAGGAAAAGTCTCTCATTTATTATTTCTTGTCGTGCGATTTGGTTTCCCAATGCTGATTGAATTTCTACTCTGTTCTTTCGCAGATGGCAAGAACACGCACTTCCTCATCCACCAATCAGCAGTCCGAGCCCCAGGCAGCTCCCGCTAGGGGCAGAGGACGTGGCCATGCTAGGGGCCGAGGTAGGGGCAGAGCCCAACCACCACCAGCAACACCAGTGGCGGACCCTCAAGTTGGCCTTGACGAGGAGGTTCCGGCCCCAGCCCAGACAGTTCCGGTAGGCCCAGCTCAGGTCCCAGAGGGGTTTATTGCTACCCCAGTACTTCAGGATTCCTTGGTCCGGTTGGTTGGCCTCATGGAGAGTGTCACCCAAGCAGGATTGCTTCCTGTAGCACCAGCCACTTCTCAGGCTGGAGGAGGGGCCCAGACTCCTGCTGCACGTACTCCAGAGTAGGTAGCTCCTCAACTCAAATTTTACCGGTTCAGGCAGCTGTGGCAGTTCAGCCGGGGGTAGTTGCACAGGCCGGTTATGGAGCGGCTATGTCCGCAGATGCTTTGTGGAGGCTGGACAGGTTCACCAAGCTCTTCACTGCTACATTCAGCGGAGCTTCTTCTGAGGACCCCCAGGATTTCTTATATAGCTGTCACGAGGTTCTTCGGAACATGGGCATCGTGGAGTCCAATGGAGTTGATTTTGCTGCTTTTCGTCTATCTGGATTTGCCAAGACTTGGTGGAGGGATTACTGTTTATCCAGACCAGTAGGGTCACCGCCTTTGACTTGGGATCAGTTTTTGGAGTTATTTCTAGAGAAGTTTCTTCACGTAACTCAGAGGGATGCTTACCGGATGCAGTTTGAGTGCCTCTAGCAAGGGTCTATGATGGTCACACAGTATGAGACACGATTTATCGATCTAGCTCGCCATGCCCTCGTCATACTCCCCACTGAGAAGGAGGGGGTGAGGAGATTTATTGATGGTTTGATCCAGCCTATCCGTCTTCAGATGGACAGAGAGGCGGGTAGTGACATTACCTTTCAGGAGGCGGCCAACGTGGACCGGAGGATCGAGATGGTTCTGCCATAGGGGGGTGGTCATAGGGCAGACAAGAGACCCCGTCACTCAGGTCGATACGGTGGTGCCTCATATGGAGGCAGGGATTCTTATGAGAGGGGTCAGCCTTCCAGGCCCTTTCAGTCAGCCCTCCAGGCTTCGCAGGGTGTCCCAGGTGATCGTGGATTTCGTGGGCAGTATTCTGATCAGCAGTCACTCAGTGCACCGCTAGCTCCCATCAGTGCACAGCCTCTTCAGAGCTTTCGTGGAAGTCATTCGGGTCATCAGGGCCAGTCTCATCATACGGAGATATGTTATGAGTGTGGTGAGTATGGTCACATCAGGAGAGCTTGCCCGAGACTAAGGGGTGCACAGTCGCAGCAGCAGGGTCCTTGCCCCATGATTTAGGCACCAGGTGATCCAAAGCCTGCCCAGCCAGCCAGGGGCGGGGGTAGGGATCATAGAGGTGGAGGTCGAGACCGTAGAGGTAGAGGTCGGACCGCGAGAGGTAGGGGTCATCCGGTAGCCGATCGTCCCAGAGACATGGTTCAGGGAGGTAGGGCTGAGCCCCGATTTTATGCGTTGCCAACCAGACCAGAGGCCGAGTCGTCAGATGCCGCTATTACAGGTACTATTCTGGTTTGTGATAGAGATGCGTCAGTGCTATTGGACCCTGGGTCTACATATTCATATGTGTCGTCTTATTTTGCACCCTACCTGGCTATGTCTAGTTATGCTTTGGACATTCCTATTTATGTATCTACATCGGTGGGTGACTTCATAGTAGTCGACCGGGTGCATCGTTCCTGTGTGATTGTGTTTAAGGGTCTTGAGACTCGTGTTTATTTATTACTTTTAGATATGGTGGATTTCGATGTTATATTAGGGATGGACTGGTTGTCCCCGTATCATGCTATCTTGGATTGTCACGCCAAGATCGTGACCTTAGCTTTGCCAGAATTGCCTCGACTAGAGTGGAGAGGGACCCCAGGTCATGCCACCCACAGTGTTATTTCATATATTAAGGCTCGAAGCATGGTCGAGAAGGGGTGTTTAGCTTATCTGGCGTATGTTCGCAACTCCAGCGCAGAGGTTCCTTCTATTGACTATGTTCCTATTGTTTGAGAGTTCCCCGAGGTTTTCCCTTCAGACCTGCCGGGTATGCCGCCCGATAGGGATACTGATTTCTGTATTGATTTGGCTCCGGGCACGCAGCCCATTTCTATTCCGCCGTATCGCATGGCCCCCCCAGAGCTGAAGGAGTTGAAGGACCAGTTGCAGGATTTACTAGAGAAGGCTTTTATCAGGCATAGTGTTTAACCTTGGGGTGCACCGGTGTTATTTGTGAAGAAGAAAGATGGTTCGATGCGGATGTGTATTGATTACCGACAGTTGAACAAGGTAGAGATAAAGAACAAGTATCCACTGCCGAGGATTGATGATTTATTTGACCAGCTGCAGGGGGCAAAGGTGTTTTAAAAAATAGACTTGAGATCTGGCTACCATCAGCTGAAGATTAGGGCGTCTGATGTCCCTAAGACAACACTCCGCACTCGGTATGGGCACTATGAGTTTTTAGTCATGTCATTCGGGTTGACCAATGCCCCAACAGCATTTATGGAGTTGATGAACCGAGTGTTCAGTCCATATCTAGACTTATTCGTGATAGTCTTTATTGATGGTAATCTAGTGTACTCCCGCAGCCAGGAAGAGCACGAGCAGCACCTCAAAGTGGTTATTCAGACTCTGAAGGATAGTCAGTTATATGCTATGTTTTTGAAGTGCGAGTTCTGGTTGAGTTCGGTTGCATTTCTAGGTCATATTGTATCAGCAGAGGGTATTCAAGTGGACCCAAAGAAGATTGAGGCAGTCAAGAATTGGCCTCTACCAGCTTCAGTGACCGAGATTTGAAGCTTCTTGGGGTTAGCAGGTTATTACCGTCGGTTCGTGGAGAGATTTTCTTCTATTGCAGCCCCGATGACCAGATTGACCCAGAAGGGTGCCCAGTTCAGATAGTCAGATGGGTGTGAGGCGAGCTTTCAGAAGCTCAAGAGAGCTCTGACTACGGCACCGGTATTAGTTTTGCCCACGGGTTCAGGGCCTTATACAGTCTATTAATATGCTTCCCGTATTGGGCTTGGAGAAGTATTGATGCAGGATGGCAAAGTCATTGCCTATGCTTCGAGACAGTTAAAGATCCACGAGAAGAATTATCCGGTTCATGACCTAGAGTTGGCAGTTGTTGTTCATGCTTTAAAGATTTGGAGGCATTATCTATATGGCGTGATGTTAGAGATGTACACGGATCACAAGAGCCTTTAGCACCTGTTCAAGCAGAAAGAGTTGAATGTGATGCAGTGAAGGTGGTTAGAGTTGTTGAAAGATTATGATGTTACTATCTTGTATCACCCGGGTAAGGCCAATGTGGTGGCTGATGCATTGAGTAGGAAGTCCGCCAGCATGGGTAGTCTTGCTTATATCCCGATCAGCCAAAGACCGCTTGCTTTAGCTGTTCAGGCTTTGGCCAATCGACTGGTGAGATTAGATATTTCTAAGCCTAGCCGAATGTTAGCTTGTACAGTCGCTCGTTCTTCTCTATTGGAGCGTATCCGTGACCGGCAGTTTGATGATCCCCATTTGTGTGTCCTAAGAGACACGGTGTAGTGTGGAGGTGCCATGAAGGTGACCTTAGATGATGACGATGTTTTGAGATTGCAAGGGCGAGTTTGTGTGCCCAATGTTGATGGTATTCGAGAGTTAATCTTAGTGGAGGCCTATAGTACTCGGTATTTTATTCACTCGGGCGCCGCGAAGATTTATCAGGACTTACAGCAACATTATTGGTGGCGTAGGATTAAGAAGGATATTGTTGCGTATGTGTCTCGATGTTTGAACTATCAACAGGTCAAGTATGAGCATCAGAGGCCTTGTGGTTTGTTTCAGAGGATTGAGCTTCTCGAGTGGAAGTGGGAGAGGATTACCATGGATTTCATTACTGGACTTCCATTGACTTAGAAGAAGTTTGATGCTATTTGGGTCATTGTTGATAGGCTGACCAAGTCAGCGCATTTCATCCCAGTGGCAGTCTCCTATTAATCCGAGAGGTTAGTTGAGATTTATATCAGGGAGATTATCCGCCTTCATGGTGTACCGGTATCCATCATTTCGGACCGGGGGACGTAGTTTACCTCGCGCTTCTAGAGAGCGGTTCAGTAAGAGTTGGGCACCCAGGTTCAGTTGAGCACATCATTCCATCCTCAGACGGACGGTCAGTCCGAGCGGACTATACAGATATTGGAGGATATTCTCTGAGCTTGCATCACTGATTTTGGAAGCTCATGGGACCTATTTTTGCCTTTAGCAGAGTTCGCCTACAACAACAGTTACCAGTCCAGCATTCAGATGGCTCCGTATGAGGTGTTTGATGGTAGGCGATGTCGGACTCCAGTCGGATGGTTTGAGCCGGGAGAGGCTCGGTTATTGGGTACAGACTTAGTTCGGAGACCTTAGATAAGGTCAAGATCATTCAGGAGAGGCTTCGTTCAGCTCAGTCTAGGCAGAAGAGTTATGCAGACCGTAAGGTCCAAGACGTAGCTTTCATGGTTGGTGAACGGGTATTGCTTCGGGTGTCGCCTATGAAGGGCGTGATGAGGTTCGGAAAGAGGGTCAAGCTTAGCCCTAGGTACATTGGCCTGTTTGAGATTCTTGATTGAGTAGGAGAGGTGGCTTGCAGACTTGCATTTCCACCAAGCTTATCAGCCGTGCATCCAGTTTTTCACGTGTCTATGCTTCAGAGGTATCACGACGATCCTACCCATGTGTTAGACTTCAGCACTGTCCAGTTGGACAAGGATTTATCTTATGAGGAGGAGCTGGTAGCTATTCTAGACCGGCAGGTTCGTCAGTTGAGATCTAGGAGTTTTCCCTCTGTTCGTGTTCAGTGGAGAGGTCATCCGCCTGAGGCCTCGATCTAGGAGTCCGAGTCTGATATGCGGACCCGTTATCCACATCTGTTCCCTGCCTCAGGTACTTCTTTGTTTTGTCCGTTCGAGGAGGAATGATTGTTTTAGAGGTGGAAGATATGACGAACCAAAGGGTCATCACCTGTTTCCTCATTCGTTCCGTGCTTCCGAGGCCTTGAAAACCTTATTTTTACTTGCCTCTATTTGCGTGCGCGGTCCGGGCGCATAGACTGAAAATGTTTATGTGGAAATATGTGAATTCGTTGAAAAATTTGAAGAATTTTGATATTAATATGATTAAAGTTGACTTTGGTCAACATTTTTGGTAAACAGACCCGGACCCGAGATTGGACGGTCCCGGAAGGTCCGTAGAAAAATATGGGACTCGGGCATGTGCGCGGAGTCGAATTCCGAGGTCTAGAGCCCGAGGAAAGAATTTTTCTGTTAAATTGTTTTTCTGAAATCATTAAGGAAAATAGAAATGGAAATTGATTAAAAGACTATGGTATCGGGCTCGTATTTTGGTTCCGATGCCCGGTACAATTATTAAATATGTGTTAAGCGCTTTCTATAAAGTTTGGTCGAAATCAGACGTCATTTGAAGTGTTTCGGACCAAAATATCTAAAGTTTAAAGTTTATGAAGTTATAATAAAAAATGATGAATTTGGGGTTTGATTCAATGATTTTGATGTTATTTGGGCGATTTGATCACACGAGTAAGTCCGTAGGATGTTTTTGAGGTTATGTACATGTTTGGTTTGGAGCCCCGAGGGCTCGGGTGAGTTTTGGGGCATCGGATTGCATTTTCCATTTTTGAAAATCTGGTATTTTGGGCTTCTGTGATTTTCGCAAATGTGAAGGGAAGACTCGCAATTGCGAAGTCTGGGGAACATGGGCACTGTTGCAAATGCGATGGTCCGGCTCGCAAATGCGGAGGGGGGAAAGTTCGCAAATGCAGAGCTCGTGATCGCAAAAGCGACTGTAGGCCATCGCAAATGCGATGCCTCTTTCGCAAATGCGAAACATGCCCTCCAGACCCAAGTTCGCAAATGTGAACTAAAATGTCGCAATTCCCAGCCTTGTTTGGTTCGCAATTCCCATATCCGAGGCCCAACATATTTTATACTTAGTCGAATTTTCATCACTTTTCACCATTCTTTCAAAACCCAAATACCATAGGCGAGTTTTCAAGAGCAAACTTCATCCCAAATCACTTGTAAGTTGATTTTTACTCAATTCTTTCAGTCTTTAACATCATTAAACATGTTTTCCACTTAAAATCAAGGAGTTTCATGGGTGAAATTGGGGTTTTTGGCTAGAACCTAGGTTTTCCATAAATTGGGGAGTTGGACCTCGATTTGAGGTCCGATTTCAAAACAAATTACATATTTGAATTCGTGGGGGATTGTGTAACTGGATTTTGGTTCGAACCTCCGATTTTGACCACGTGGGCCCGGGGGCATTTTTGGAAAATTTGGGAAAAACTTGGGAAAATCATTTTTATGCATTCAACTTGATTCGTATAGTGTTTATTAAAGTAACTGAGCAATCTGTGATTAGATTCGAGCAAATAGGAGGTGGAACCGCGAGGTTAAGTGATAGTTGAGGATTAAGTGGATTTCAAGGCTTTGAGGTAAATGTTTGGTTTAACCCTAGCTTGTGGGAATAGGAGTTGAGTCTTGTTGCTAATTGCTATGTGATAGAGTATGAATTATAGGTATGGTGACGAGTATCTATACATTGGTGTCTAGCACGACCGTGAGTCCTTATAATGTGATTATCAAGAATTGGTGGTGAATTTCACATTCATTGGGGGATTTCTATATGTTGTGAATAACATGTGAACGGTGATATGATCATTTGATCCCTAGGAGCATTGGCTCGAATTGTGATGTGAATATTGAAAGTGTATGAAATAACTTGATTCTTTGGAGCGTTGGCTCAAATGGTATAGTGGATTATAAGATAACAAAGTTAAGAAAGAGAAAGTGTTGTTGATTATTCCCTTGCCGGGACGTTTGGTTAAACTTATTGGTTTCCTTCCCTTGCCTGGATTTTTGTCAAATATTTGCTTATTTTTATGTCCATTAATTGTGATTGTTGTTTGGGAAGTCATACTGTAAATGATATTGAGGATCGGGTGGGGCGCCGCAACAATAATATATGAGAATTAAGTTGCGCGCCGCAACAATGATACCTGATAAATGGTATGGGTCAGGTTGCATGCCGCAACAGTGGTATTTATGTATCGGGTTGCATGCCGCAACAATAGTCATTATGGAGCGGGTTGCACGCCGCAACAGTTATTGATACCATGTGTTTGTATTGAGTATTGATTCCTTGTTCATTGTGAATCTAAGCTGCTTTAATTTTGTTACTTGGGATTACTGTTAATGTTGTATCTCCCCATAGCATGTTTCCTCTCCCATGTTGTTAATTGCCTTGTATTCGATTTTCCGCTGTATATTTATAACTGCACAGGTTTATGTGGTGTCTAGTCTAGCCTCGTCACTACTTCGCCACGGTTAGGCTAGACACTTACCAACACATGGGGTCGGTTGTGCTGATGCTACACTTCTTTGCATTTTTGCACAGGTCCAGGTTTTGAGGAGTAGCAGCAGTAGTGCGGGAGCATGCTTTCATTTTCACGAGACCGAGGTAGCCTCGCAGGCGTCCGTAGGCCCGACGTCTCTTCTTTATGTTCTCTTTTAGACTGTTACCTCATTGTTTTCGAAACAGACAACTTATATGTTTCTTTCAGACCATTGTATTTAGTATATTCTTAGTAGTTCGTGAGTACCGTGATACCAAATCTTGGGTAGAGGCTATTATTGACTGTTCCGCGTTTTGAGTCGTATTTATAAATCAGACTTTCGCTATTGTTCTTATTAAATTTCATGTTCTATATTGATGCTGTGAACTATTAAAATAATTGTTTAGTGATGGAAAGGTAATTGAGTTGGCTTGCCTAGCTACCACGAGTAGGCACCATCACGATCCCGATGGTGGGAAATCCGGGTCGTGACATAAACAACCATTGTTCTGGGGTTGTGATTTAGGCATGAATATTGTGGTTTGATATTAGCTTGACCTTGATTATAATTCACCAATATATGGTTGTTTCTTCAATTCTGTGTTCAATTGCTTAATTGTCTAGCCAACAGTTAGGTTCTATTTACTATCTATGCTATGCTTGGGAAAGCCATGTTTAGATTAGAGAAGAATTGAAGAGAGCATGATCTTAACCCTTAGGGGGAGCGGATTTGTGGTTAGGATAGGAATATACCTAGTCACTGTGCTTAATTAAATATCATAATCTTAACGTGTTCTTAATAGATTGATTTTATAGGAATATAGGCATTAATCTATTGAGAATAGGTGAGTAGTACTTCGGGAGAAGGCTATGAGAGAATTTATCGATTAATTAGCAACCATGGGTAAATTATATGAAAGGGAGAGTTAATTAGAACGCAATACAAATGGTGAATCATTCACAACCCTGGAATACTTATCTCTACTGAATACACAACAATCAATTCGTTACTTGATAATTTAGTTATTACTTAGAATCGTAGTATAATATAATCATATTATTGGACGTTGATTTTAGCTGGACTGAATAGCAATTTTAGTAATTTCGTGAGTAGTTTACACAAGTCTCTGTGGTTTCAACACACTACTTATCATTATATTACTTGTCGACCACGTATACTTACGTGTGCGTTGGGAGCAACAAGTTTTTGGCACTGTTGCCGGGGACTTGAATATTAGCTACTTGCTAGTTTTTGCTTTAATTGCTTATTTTGTCTAGTCGAATATTACTTGATTGTTGCTCAGATCTCAGGAACTTTGATTGAATGCGTAGGGTCAGAAGCCAGGACGAACTTCAAGGCTTTGATCTTGAACCTGAGAGAACATTTCGCATGAGGTTGAGGGAAGCAAGGGACATGAATAATATTCAGCCACTTGTTCAATTTCCTGTGGACATGGTAGAGGAGCAACCCATGGATGTTCAGGAGGTGGCAATGCCCAGCATTGCTAATGTCACTTCCAATATAGTAAAGTCGAGGATCACTGGGCACTTTGAGCTGAAACAGAGCATGATCCAGCTGCTTCATGCAAACGGTCAATTTATGGGTCTTCCACACGAGGATCTGCAACAACATATTCTGAACTTCTTGGAGATTAGTGATACTTATATCACTAACGGGGTCACTCCAAATTATGTAAGGCTCACACTTTTTCCATTCTGTCTGTTGGGTGAGGCTAAGCGATGGCTAAAGGCAGAACTAGCTAACTCCATTACATCATGGAATGATTTGGCAAGAAAATTTCTGGCAAGGTTCTTTCCTTCAGGCAAAACTGCAAAGATCATAAGTGAAATAGTGGCCTTCAAATAAAAAGCAGGGGAATCTTTATACTCAGCTTGGGAAAGGTTCAAGGGGATACTCAGAGACTATCCTCATCACAATCTGACGAATGAAGTGTTATCTCACACTTTCATAGAAGTGCTACATTCTGAAACTAAGATCGTGGCAGATGCTGCAGCTGGGGGTCAAGTGTTGGAGAAAAGCTTTGACGAGATATATGCATTGTTGAACAAATTTTCCAAGAGCAATCCGGATTGGCAAGGAGAGATGGACAGACATAGAGTGCAAAAGTCTGCAGGGTTCTTGAGTTAGATGTCATCTTAGCATTATCAGCGCAGATTGCTACAGTGACCAATCAAGTCAACTAGATGAACTTGAGCATCAACAAGCAACAAATACAACTGGTACAACAGGTTCAAGCTTTTTGTGAAATATGTGGAGAGGGGAACACAAGTAACATATGGCCCGCAAACCCAGAGTCTGTCTGCTTTGTGGGTAATTCAAATAGGGGCCAAACAAACTAATATGGGAACACTTACAATCCCAACTGGAGCAACCACCCAAACTTCTCTTGGGGTGGAAACCAGGGCACTCAGAATCAATACAGGCCTCAAGCACCTGAACAACAATATATACCATCTCAAGTTGAACAACAAGCGAGTCCTACAAGTCACCTTGAAGACGTGTTTAAAAAGATGATGGCTGAACAACAAGCCCTCGCCACAATAGTGAGAAATCTGGAGCGTCAAATGGGATAGCTTGCTAGTGGTCAAAACACTAGACCAGCTGGAGCGCTTCTAAGTGACACTGAAGCCAATCCTAGGGAGGCCCTTAATGCCGTATCGTTGAGGAATGGGAGACAACTAAAGGAAGTTCTATCTAAAAAGAGGAAACAGGTGACCTTTAATGCGAAGACAACCATTGTAGAATCAACATAAGAGAAAGCTAAGGAGCCAGAGAAGCCAGCTGGTGAGGCGATGGCTGAGCAATACCACAATTGGTTTCAAGGCCACCACCTCCTTTCCCTCAAAGACTGCAAAAATTACGAGATAATGCCAAATATAAAAAGTTTCTTGATATCTTGAAGCAGGTACAAATTAATATTCCATCGGTTGACATCTTACAAGAAGTAACCAAATATGCAAAGTACATCAAGGACATTGTGGCGAATAAAAGGAGGTTGACCGAGTTCGAGACTGTGGCACTCAGTGAGGAGTACTGTTCTAGAATTCAAGGCAAGTTACCTCAGAAATTGAAGGATCCAGGTAGTTTCACTATCCAAATCACGATTGGTAAACATGCTGTTGGGCGAGCTCTATGTGACCTTGGAGCAAGCATCAATTTAATGTCGCTATCTATATTCAGACAGTTGGGGTTGGGTGAACCACGCCTAACAACAGTTATCTTACAGTTAGCTGACCGCTCCCATTCTCATCCTGAGAGAGTGATTGAAGATATGCTAGTACAAGTGGGGTCTTTCATATTCCCAGCTGATTTCATCATCCTGGATTACGAGCCTGATCAGGAAGTCCTATTTATTTTAGGGCATCCATTCTTAGCCACGGGCCGAGCTATTATTGATATTTGTGAAGGAAAGATGACGATAAGAGTGGGTGACCAAGTGAAGGTTTTCAATGTTTATAGATCACTCAAGTTACCATCCCATTATGAAGAGTTATCCATGATCTACATCGTTAGTACCCTATATGAGCCCTACAGATCCTGTTAAACGAGTATTGAATGGGGACGTAGAAAATAGTGAAGATGAAGGGATGGGAGAAATTGAGCAAGTGCTGAATATGTCATGCAGTTATGTACATGGGGTTAGAAAATTTGAAGAGTTGGACAGGCCTGTCACTCTGACCCTCCCCAGGCCATCTATTGAAGAAGCTCTGAAGCTAGAACTCAAGCCACTTCCAGCACATCTGCGCTATGCTTATTTGGGGAACTCAAAAACACTGCCCGTGATTATTTCATCCAGCTTGACCATCACTCAAGAAGAAAAATTGCTCAGGGTCCTCCGCGAGCATAAAAGGGCCATTGGGTAGACTATAGCAGACATCAAGGGTATTAGTCCATCGTTTTGCATGCAAATAATCTTTCTAGTGGACGGGCACCACCCCGGTGTAGAGCAACAAAGGAGATTAAATCCCATTATGAAAGAGGTGGTGAAAAAGGAAGTAATCAAGTTGCTCTATGCAGGTATCATTTTTCCTATTTCTGATAGCAACTGGGTAAGCCCGGTTCAATGTGTGCCCAAAAAGGGAGGAATGACTGTAGTTGAGAACGAGAAGAATGAGATAATCCCCACTCGCACTGTTACGGGTTGGAGAGTCTGCATTGATTATAGAAGGCTCAATAAGGCAACTCTCAAGGATCACTTCCCACTCCCATTCATCGATCAAATGCTAGACAGGTTAGCCGGGCATGAATATTATTGCTTCCTTGATGGTTATTCAGGATACAATCATATTGTCATGTGCCTAGAGGATCAAGAGAAGACTACTTTTACATGTCCTTATGGCACTTTTGCCTTCAAGCGAATGCCGTTTGGTCTTTGTAATGCACCAGCCATATTCTAGAGATGCATGATGGCTATTTTCACCGACATGGTGGAAAAATTCGTGAAAGTGTTTATGGATGATTTTTCAGTTTTTGGGTCTTCTTATGATGATTTCTTGAGGAATTTAAGCAAGGTGCTAGCATGTTGTGAAGAAACAAATCTGGTATTAAATTGGGAAAGGTGACATTCTATGGTACAAGAAGGCATTGTGCTGGGTCACAGAGTATCGAGGAGCGGCATTGAAGTTGATAAAGCGAAGGTGGAGGCGGTCGAAAAATTACCTCCACTTATCCCAGTGAAGGGTGTCCGGAGTTTCTTGGGACATACGGGTTTCTATCAGCACTTTATTACAGATTTTTCTAAAATTGCTACTCCTTTGTGCAGGCTGCTTGAAAAAGATGTCACTTTCAATTTTGATGATGCTTGCCTCAACACATTTGAGGAACTTAAAAAGAAGTTGGTGACTGCCCCCATTATTGTGGCACCTGATTGGTCTCTAGCATTTGAACTTATGTGTGATACGAGTGACCTTGCTATTGGGGCAGTGCTAGGCCAGAGGAAGGACAAGATGTTTTATTCCATCTACTATGCGTGTAAGACTCTTGATGGTGCACAACTGAATTACACCACCACTGAGAAGGAGTTGTTAGTTGTTGTGCGGGCCTTTGAGAAATTCCGGCATACTTTGTGGGAATGAAAGTCATAGTCCATATGGATCATATAGCAATCAGGTATTTGTTTACAAAAAAGGAATCCAAAGCTCGTTTGATGCGCTAGGTTTTATTGCTGCAGGAATTTGATGTAGAATTACGAGATCGAAAGTGGATAGAAAACCAAGTAGCTGACCATCTATCAAGGTTGGAAAATCACGATCACGTGGAGGAGGGTGGCCAAATTAAAGAGGTGTTTCCTGATGAGAAACTTTTTGCTATAACCCAAGACCCTCCCCCATGGTATGCAGACTATGTGAATTATCTTGTGAGTGGAGTACTCCCTCCCGAAATCCAATCTGAAGCTAGAAAGCGGTTCTTACATGATGTGAACTTCTATTACTGGGATAAGCCCCATTTGGTAAAGCAATGTGCTGATCAGTTGATGAGGAGATACATTCCTGAAAAAGAGGTGGAATTAGTGTTGTATGATTGTCACGCATCACCTTATGGGGGCCATCATGGAGGATATAGAACAGCTACAAAGGTGTTATAATCCGGTCTCTTTTGGCCAACCTTATTCAAGGATGCCCATGCATTCGTTAAGAAGTGTGACCAATGTCAGAGGATGGGAACAATCACAAGGATGCATGAGATGCCTTTAAATAATATTCGAGAGGTTGAACTTTTCGATGTGTGAGGGATATATTTTATGGGGTCGTTTCCACCGTCCAGAGGAAAAAAATACATTTTGCTAGCCGTTGACTACGTGTCAAAATGGGTGGAGGCAATTGCTTTTCCAACAAATGATGCCATGGTGGTAACTGATTTTGTGAAAAAGAACATATTCTTGAGATTTGGGAGTCCACGGGCCTTAATAAGTGATGAAGGGACTCATTTTTGCAATCGATTGTTGAATAACCTTCTTGCTAAATATGGAGTTCGCCACAAAGTTGCTACAGCATATTATCCGCAGACAAGTGGGCAAACTGAGGTGTCAAACAGAGAAATCAAGCAAATATTAGAGAAGACGGTGAGTGTGAATAGGAAGGATTGGGCTGCAAAGTTGGATGATGCCCTATGAGCGTATAGGATTGCATATAAAACACCAATTGGAGAGTCCCCTTACAAGCTGGTTTATGGGAAGGCCTGCCACTTACCCGTTGAGATTGAACACAAAGCATACTGGGCCATTAAGAAGTTGAAGATGGACCTTGAAACCACAGATGAGAAAAGACTTATGCAGTTGAATGAGTTAGACGAGTTCAGGCTGCACTATTATGAAAATACCAAGCTATATAAAGAAAAGACAAAATGATGGCATGACAAGCATATAAAGCCACGACACTTTGATCCAGGCCAACAGGTATTGTTATTCAATTCTAGACTACGGCTGTTCCATGGGAAGCTAAAGTCGAGATGGTCAGGTCCTTTTGAGGTGGTGAGAGTCACTCCTTATTGTGCAATTGAGTTGCGAGCTCTAAATGGTGAGAGGACATTCTTGGTGAATGGTCATAGAGTCAAGCACTATTAGGGAGGAATGATTAATCGTGAAAAGACCAAGGTTGTACTCCCTGATGAGTAAGCGAGACTTTGCATTGTGCCGCGACGTTAAATCAGGTGTTGGATGGGAGGCAACCTATTGAATTGTTGTAAACGTCGTGCCACGACGTTAAATAAGGCGTTAGTTGGGAGGCAACCCAATGATAGTAGTAGTTGTTGATTTTGTGTTTTAGGAAGTGCTAACCAATGCAGGTGACAATGAACAAGTGCTAAGACCTGTCACACCTCCTTTTTTACCGAATTACTATACCCCGGGAAGGGATATAATAAAGGAAGAAGTTTTTTCCAATTTAAGGACAGTCGGAACGGGATTTATTTATTTATTTATTCAGAGTCGCCACTTGGGAGATTAATGGTGTCCCAAGTCACCGGTTGAATACCGAACCGAGGAAAGTTTGACTCTGTTAACAGTCCGCGAACCAGAAATCCGGATAAGGAATTCTGTTAACCCGGGAAAAGATGTTAGGCACTCCCAAATTCCGTGGTTCTAGCACGGTCGCTCAACTGTTGTATTAGTTTTTATCTGATTTCTATATATATTCCATTTTATGTGCATTTATTATTATTCCGCTTTATTATTTAATTTTTATAAGAATTGCAACGTCGTGAAAATGTATTTCGAACCACACCGTACCAGTACGCCTGTGGCCTTTAACACATTTCGACTTCGTTGAGATTTAGATTTAGGTCACATATGTACACCCATTTTTGAGGAAGTATTCTATTATAAATCGCGCCTAAAGCATCTACGTCTATGTTAACTTTGGGAAAGACCGCGAAATTTGCTAAACGGTCCTTCCAAGTCTAAAATTTTATATAGCAATTTATTTGAGGGCCCCGCAATTGTATATTTAAAGCGGCGAGGCTCATCTCACTTTTATTTAAAGATCTACTTAAGAGTGACTATGATTTTCTATTAAGTTTTTGTTTTCTATAATATGAAGTAAAAATCCTAATTAATTGTTGTTTCATAAATATTTTAATTTGTTAATGAATTATTATATTCCTTTTGGGCCTTAAAGAGGGTCTGAATAAAGGTTAAGACCCCTTAATTATCAATGTGGCCCAAAACTGGGCAGGCCCATGTGAACAATATTGTTTCTGCTGGGCCCAATAAGGCCACAATGGCCTGAGGCGAGATACTCATCCCTGCGTGTAACTTGGGCCCAAACGTTGGCCATAGTAATATGAAAAGCTGACTTACTCTTATTTCAAACATGTTCAACAACAAATTAATACTCAAACTAGTTGTTATTTCAGATTAATTGAATTAAGGATCTGAACCAAACACTATGCGGGCATATTTCTTTCGCATTATTTATTTTCGTAACCACTGAAACACATTAATATCCTTAAAGCTATCCTTTAAACTAATATTAACGGCTAACAACTTCAAACTCCGGTTATCATTATACACTTCTAATATTTCCAATCTATTTACTTAGTTTAATTCAGATCCTCTTTTTCCAGAACAAGCTACAATGAAGAATATTATGTTAATGTGCTCTAGAATAACTACTTTTGGTTAAAACTATTATATCACAACTCACATTGATTCACAAACTCAAATATACACTACTGTGAATACATGTTATACTCAAAAGCTGGTTTTCAAATTACTCCTTTAGCATATATAGATTCCCGAATTTCTTCCTATTTTTAACTAAACTTTCCAGTTCAGATTGAAATACACAATTTGACGTCAAACTAATCAAAGCTATTAACAGTCCCTGTTTTATAGTTTACAGTCCATATAGTTCAGTTACATATTCAGGTTTATCCTAATGAATACAAATGTATCTAACTAATTCTATATTGACCAAAATGAAAATAACAGTAAACTAAAATTAGACAAAACGACTTCATTTTCTCTTCAACTTGCGATTACAACTTCAAATAATAGAGATGTACCTGGAAATAGGATAAAAATCAATGAGAACTAAGATGAAATCACAGAAAATAGGATCAGCAATGGCAGTCTAACATCAATCGATACACAGCTTCGATATCAACAGAAATAGGCCCAGCAAATAGCAAATAAAACCAGCATGAACAATAGACCACCAGAAAATTTATATTGCTATGAACAACCATATCATATAATCTTCAAATGACCCTCAGAATCAATGCAACAGTAGTAATTTTAACTGTTTTTTTTTTGGTATTTTGAAGTTTTGAATTAGAAAACCCTTGAGAACTTAGATCGAGAATGGCAGAAAATTCCTAAGTAGTATTCAGATTTTTCAACTCTCCAAAACTTATTCAAGGAGGCCACATGAGGCCTATTTATAGAGTGTAAGGGAGTGAAATTTGAATTTCAGATTTTATCACATTAGTCCCTCCCTTTATTGCAAT
>MU788795.1:154405-165888 GCA_026770625.1 Nicotiana glauca
TCCTCTTTTTCCTTAAAGATATGACCCCGACGTTTATGAGGCCTTTTTATGGCTTTTTCTTGAATTTTGATCACTGGCGCGCTTTGATTTGAAATTTGAGCCACTCCAGTGACTTTTAGGGTTTAAAACCTTCGAACATAGGTTGAGGGTGGTAAGGGGGTGGCTTGGTATGATTTTGGAGTGATTTGGATAGAGTGACGTTCGCCGGAGCTAGGTTTCCGGCGACACAATTTCGTATATTTGAACAAATTGGGGATGATTCGAGGGAAACAGGGTATAGGGGTGTACTGAGGAGCTCAAGACGGTCAAACGGTGGTGGTTGGTAGAGGAGACGTCTCCCGCCGGTAGGGTTCCAGCGGGGGATTGGAGAGAATACAGGGGCGGCTGAGAGAGATGAGGTAGAAGAAATGAAATTATTAGAGTTTGTATGTATTTTGATATATTAAAAATCCCTTGGTTAATACTGAACTGTTGGATCAGATGGATCAACAGCTCAGATTCATAGAGCCTTGAAACGGCACCATTCGATTTTAATGAAGATTTAATCTTGGCCATTGGATTGATTAAACTGACGGTTCAAATTGATGTGACTTAAACGATGTCGTTTTATTTATTGAGAGGTGAGACCATGGACGTTAGATCAAGTGAATGAACGGCCCAGATTGATGTTACAAAAATGGTGTCATTTTAAGCTCAGGATTTTGGACTGGATGAGGTTAGTTTGGGCTGGCGGTTTGAGGAGCATTTGGGTCGAATTTTTGGGCTGAACTTATAGACTTATTGTTATTTTCCACTTTTTTTTGTATTGTATGTATTTCTTTCGTATTTTCATTTTCTTTTATTTTTGTCTTTTTTGTACTTTCTTTTCTTTTGCATTTTTGTATTTTCTTTCTCTTTTACTAAATTGTTTACACTAATTAATATCTATTTATGGTAATTTTCAATTAAAGCACAAAAATGCTATTTTTTGATTTTCTTTAAAATGAATTAACACTAAAATTATAAAATTAAATCCCTAATGCATATTTTGTATTTTTAAACATGAATTATTATGCAGCTAATTAATGCAACAAATTTCCACAAAAATTGTAAAATTATTTTGTTTGGATTTTTAGGAATAATTTGCTTAGGGCAAAAATCACGTGCTCACAAGACCGTCAAACAAGGTAAGGATAAGTGAAAAATTGAGAAACAAATTTCGCCCAGGTGTGCGCCCGCACATGTGAACGCACATCTGGGCATGCTAATTTGCACAGAGTCTGTCTTGGCCGCGCACCTGGGCGCGCTTCTGAATGCACAACTTGCATGGTCGCGCATTTGGGCGCGCTAATTTCTCCAGGATTCTATTGTGGTAGCGCTAAAACTAGCGCGACCATGCATCTGGCCATGCTAGTTCCGTCAAATTGTCGCCAGTTTTTTTTTAGTAGTTTAAATTTTTCTTTTTCTTTTCGACTTTTATTTTGTTTAGGCTTTAATTCTCCCCCTTCTAAACACCCCGTTCCACCAAAGAAACCCCCCTTCTCTCACTCTCCCCTATTCAAACCAAAATCAAAACCCCTGATCCCACCTCACGACTCTCCCCCATCTCACGATTCTTTCCCCATCCCAGGCTCCCCATCTTCGTCCCCATTCTCCCTCTCCACTCACCACCATCGTCCATCACAATTATTAACCCTAGTTTCTTTTTCTTCTCTTTTTCTATTTTTATTTTTTTCCGATGTTGTTTGTTTGCAAATACCTTATTTGTAGTAGTTGTACTTCAATTTTGTGTAGAGAATTTGGTCAATAAGTTGTGGTGTTGGTGGGTGATAAGTGTGGGGTGGAATGCCACTTGATTTGTGATTTTGGTGAGAGCATAGGATGGATTATTGTTCTAAAAATCTTAAAAGGGGTTGTGAAGGTCTAATGCCCACAAGGTGTTCATGGAAAGGCCCGAATGAACGTGATTATGTAGTTTGTGACCACCTATGTGTGTGAAGTCTGAGTAACCGCATTGCGTCACAAATTTTAGTTGGGCTATACTAATGCATTTTCGTTTTGCAGGTATCATGGCTCACGAAGGAAACGACAAGCCACAGGGGCCTCCTCGAGCAGCCAGGCTGGTTCGGCTAGGTCAAGGGGGATGTTTTTTTGATGTAACAAAATTTGTTTCAGCTGCAGCTTAGGACCATTTTACGAAAAAGGCTCGTAGAAAGCCAATTCCGGAGAGGGGTATTCACGTCGCATGGCTCCAGTACCACTGCCGGTACATGTACCATGAGTTGTTAAGGCGAGGGTTACAAACCTTCATCAATGAGCCTGGTGAGGGCAATTCAATGGTTGTAAGGGAGTTCTATGCCAATGTACCGGAACATATTAATGGAGTAGTCACGGTGTGCCGCAGGGCGGTGAAAGCTTCTGTTGAGGCAATACGGACAACCTACCAACTGCCTCCACCTCCGGATGCTGGTGATTACTTCTATGAGTACGACCGCCACCCAATGAACAACGGAAAATGGGCGCGATTTTTTGAGACAATTTGTGTGCCCAGAAAAGAAGTGGTCTGGATGGACTATGAGGAGAAATTCCACTCCTCCGTACTCACCTTTGAAGGGAAGTGATGGTTGCACCTCATAAACAACCGCTTGATTCCGTCTCACAATACTACAGAGGTAAATGGGCCCCGAGCTGCCTTGATTTGGTGCTTTGTAAATGGTTACGACTTTGATGTGGCCAAAGTGATGCATGATAAGATATTCGTCCGAAGTCAAGTCAAAAGGTATGGATTCTTTTTTCCCTCTTTAGTGACTCAACTATGCAGGGATTCTCTGGTACCCGAAAATCTAGCTGTGGATGGGTTGGCAAAAAAGGAGGGCAAGTTCTGTGCTGATAAGGTGACCACGGGCAAGGAGCTGGCAGTAGTAGAGGCGGCAGAGAGTAGTAGCTCTGATGACTCTAATGATGAGGAGGATGCTGAGGAGAACGTGGAGGCCGCACTGCAGGCTCAGGAGCAAAGTGTAGCAGCTTCAGGACCATCTGGGACTGCGACATCTTCAGGAGCTGCTTGGGTGTCCCGTTTCACTACTTTGGAGAAGGAGATGGCTGGTTTGCGAACATCCATGACTGATTTGGGCACCCGCGTAGACGCGGTAGCTGACTGACAAGTGAAGTCGAAAAAGAAATTCATGGGATGGCTGCGAGCTCTGGGTCGTGCATGCCACATCAACCCAGACACTGTCTCCGACCAGGAGTGACACTTCAGGGAAGTCCCTTCACCTCACTGCTCTTTCATATTTTAAGCCATGGGGACATGTCTTCATTTTTAAGTGTGGGGTGGGGGTACTTCATTATATGTATGTATGTAGTTGTATCATTTGAATGTTGTTTTTGTTTTGTTTTAATTGACTTTGATAGTTTTGGTGTTAAGTAGGAATCATTAGTTTAAATTAGATAAATGGCTCGTCCCGATGACAGATCCCTTTCGGCGGGGTTCTTGAGGGACTAAGTCGAAGAAAAAAAATTGGAAAATATGTAGACTCTTCTTGATGACAGATCTTTTAGATAATTTTCTTGAGGGAAGCTAGTCTAGAAAAAACACCAAAAAGATTTTTTTTAGGTAATGTAGCAACTCCCCTTGGTTTTTCTTTAGGCCACGGTTATTTTCCAAGGGTTTTAACTTGAACCGGGTATAGGTAGTTTTTTTTTATTTTGTTTTCTTTTTGATTGTAGAATAGGTTAATGGTCTACGAGCTAGAAAATCAAGAGAGAACCCATAGCGTTGACACACTTGAACACAATAGACCCTAGAGTGTAACACTTAGTCTTATTTGTTGAATCTCACTAAAGTACCTTAATCTGTATGTTTGTTACTGAATTGAATACTCGTAATGGAGCGTCTTGATGAGCTGATCTGGAATGAATCATATGCCATGTGTGGTGAGGTTTTTGTGTAGTCCATGTATTGTACTTGTGTCTAGAACTTGCCCGGTATGTGAGTTGAAGCAAAATTTGAGGTGATGCTCGATGTGAAAAATAATTTAGGCTTTCTTTGATCTTTTTGAGCTTAATTGCTTACCACAAATAAAATTTATCCCTAGTCAACCCTTTTGAGCCTATAGACTTTTATTTTGTACCCACATTACAAGCCTATACCCTTTTTGTTCTTAATTGACATTGTTTTGATGCTTTTACCTCTTAAAGCACTTTAATTGTGAGATTAGCGCTAAAGGAAGTAAGAAGGAACTATGTGTGGGGTGGCTTTTGAATGGAACCAATAAAAGGGATAAAGGTGCACTTGTTTTGTAGAATAATACACTACTAGCGGAAATTCGAAAAAAAAACGAGAAAAAGGAAAATATAGGTGAATAAATTGTTGGCTTGGCTAGTGGGATATAAATTAAAGTGGTGCTTAAAGAAAGAGGGAACATTGTTGGGACTGATTTTAGTTGTGAAATTGAAGTTGGTATTGAAGAATGTGCGCTCAAAGTGATTACGTGATGTGTTAAAGTGCTTAGGAGGGTGAACCACTAGTCCTAAATATATCCTACCCATCCCTAGCCCACATTACAACAATGAAAAAGTTCTAATTGATTTTAGATCGAGTGAGCCTACATTAGTAGAGATTTACATTAAGGGCAAGCTTATGGTACCAATTGCATGCATGTGACTTCTTTTGTGAGGGTGAGCGATTTCCTTTGATATATGTGAGCATGAGACTCAAATGTGCGGATTGATTTTATTCTCCTTACTGTAATTGTGAGGGCATGTGATTTGTGAAGGAAAGGCAAGTCTTGACTTTTGTGTAAAGTACTTTGAGGAAGTATGAATATTGCATGGCACTTGAGAGTCGATTTTTGTTGTTAGGATTGTTCGCTGCTAGGCATAATGTATGTAAAGTGTTCAAGGTGTAATGCGTTAGGGGAAATGGTTGAGTGAAGGAACCTCTAGAAAGTATAGAGTGATTGCTCGAGGACTAGCAATGAATTAAGTGTGGGCTGTTGATAATAGGCTAAATCTAGGTAATTTAGCGATTGTTTATGCTCTTGCTTAGTTATAATTCGACGTCATAATGTGGTTAATTGATTAAAAATAGGCTATAATTGTGAATTGTATACATTGCAGGATGAGGAGCTTATGTGATGCCTTAAAAGGTGATTGGAACTACTTTAGAGCAAAAATAACCCCTCGGAGCTGATTACGCACGAAGACGAGAAAAAAAATCAAGGAAGTAAGGAGTTGGGCTAGCGCGCCCAGGTGTGCACCCGTACTAATGTTAGCGCGCCCAAAACAGAATGTTGGCCAACTAGAGCGGTCAGATGCGCGCCCATATGCGCGACCGCGCTAGTCTGAATTCCAGAAATTGTTTGTCAGGGGTATAATTGGAAATCTGGAGGAAACCCCGCTTAACCTATAAAACGTCAAGCTCGTCCAAGGATTATTTATCAAGGTTTTCATACTCTAGGGGGAGAAATAGAGAGGCAAGAGGCAATAGGGAGATTTAACCATCAATTTCTTCTTTTCTTCCATTTGTTTTTGCTAATTGTGATGAAATTGAACCTTATTGTGATGAACATGAGTATGAGTGGCTAAACAACCATTGTTCTGGGGTTGTGATTTAGCCATGAATATTGTGGTTTGATATTAGCTTGACCTCAATTATAATTCACCAATATATGGTTGTTTCTTCAATTCTGTGTTCAATTGCTTAATTGTCTGTCCAACAGTTAGGTTCTATTTTACTATCTATGCTATGCTTGTAAAATCCATGTTTAGATTAGAGAAGAATTGAAGAGAGCATGATCTTAACCCTTAGAGGGAGCGGATTTGTGGTTAGGATAGGAATATACCTAGTCATCGTGATTAATTAAAATATCGTAATCTTAATGCGTTCTTAATAGATTGATTTCATAGGAATATAAGCGTTAATCTATTGAGAATAGGTGAGTAGTACTTCGGGAGAAGACTATGAGAGCATTTATCGATTAATTAGAAACCATGGGTGAATTATATGAAAGGGAGAGTTAATTAGAACGCAATACGAATGGTGAATCGTTCACAACCCTGGAATACTTATTTATACTGAATACACAACAATTAATTCGTTACTTGATAATTTAGTTTTTAGTTAGAATCGTAGTATAATATAATCATATTATTTGACGTTGATTTTAGCTGGACTAGTAATTTCGTGAGTAGTTTACACAAGTCTCTGTGGGTTCGACACTCAAATTATCATTATATTACTTGTCAACCACGTATACTTATGTGTTCATTTGGAGCAACATTGCTTTATTACATTGCGCCCCTTAATTTGCTTAAAGTAGAGAGGGAATGTTTTCCCACTTTTGGTGAATTTGATCTCACCTTTTGCCCTTGTGTGATTTTGTTCGTGCAACTTAATTAGTAGTCAAAATTTTCCCTAATTCCCCTTGCTCTTGTATAATTCCTCTTCGATGCAAACTTCAAAGCCACATATATAGTTCCATCGTCAATGGGAACACACAAGAAGTGATTCCATCTCCAACCAAATTAGTTCAAATCTTTTTTGATCACTTGATCATCTCTCATAGAATGTGGACTCTTTATTGGAAAAATATATATATATATATATATTTAACTCCATACTTTTATTATTATATCCCTAGCGCGTCGTTCAGCAATCTGAGGCCACGAGCAGCTTCTTTTTAGGTATTGTGACCTCTTCGCATGGTCGGAATCGGGATCCAAAGGTTCCAGCAGGTTCGTATGATAATATCGGACTTGGGCGTATGCCCGGTTCGGGTTTTTGATAAATCGGGAGCGTTTTGGCGCCTATTATGGAAGTTAGCATTTTAGAAGAAATTTTATGAGTTTAGCTTGAAGAGAATTTCAGTGTTATCAATGTCCATTTGGGATTCCGAGAATGTGAATAGCTCCGTATGGTGATTCTGGAGTTGAGAGCGCGATCGAAAGTGAATTCGGAGGTCTGTAGGTCCTTTTGGAGCAATTTGGCTAAAGTTAGATGTGAAGGTTTTTGAGGAGTTTGACCGGAGGTTGACTTTTTGATATCGGGGTTGGAATCCAATTCTGAAAGTTGGAGTAGGTCCGTATGACTTGTGTGCAAAATTTGAGGTTAATCGGACGTGATTTGATAGGCTTAAGCATCGGAAATAGAAGTTGGAAAGTTCGAAGTTCATAAAGCTCGAATCGGGGTGTAATTCATGGTTTATTGTTGTTTGACGTGATTTGAAGCTTTGAGCAAGTCCGTAATGTGTTATGGGATTGGTTGGTATGATTGGTTGGGGTCCTGGGGGCCTCGGGTGGATTCCGAATGGTTAACGGATCGAATTTGGGTTAAAAACTGTTGCTAGTTGCTGGTATCTAGTTTCCTTCTTCACGAACGTGAAGCAAGTCTCGCGAACGCGAAGAGGAAAATGGGAGGCTTCAGGTTTTGGCCTTCGCGAACGCGAAGAGGAAGTCGCGAACGCAGAGGGGCGGGCTGAGCTGCTACGCGAACGCGAGAAGGGGATCGCGAACGCGTAGAAGGAAAACGTGGGCCTGGGGTCTTTGGCCTACGCGAACGTGAGGCCTTGTACACGAACACGAAGGTCTGGGTGACTGGCCTTCGCAAACGCGAGCAGGAGACCGCGAACGCAAAGAAGGGTGGACCTGGTCCGGGTAGTGCTATTTTAAATCGGGTTTTGGCTCATTTCACTTCATTTTTCTTCCATGGGAGCGATCTTGGAGCCTCTTTTGAGCATCATTTTCTTCATCAAGCATGGGGTAAGTGATTTCTACTGGTTTTGAGTTAAATACAAGTTTATATACGGATTTAGGCATTTAATTAGAGTAAATATTGAGGTTTTGGTTGAAAACCTAGAAAATTATTATCTTGGATTTTAGCCACGGTTTTGAGTATGGAATTAAGAGAAAATCATATATTTGAGTTCCTAAGGTCATGGGTAACCTTTATCTTCGAAAAATTTTGGATTTCGGGCACGTGGGCCCGAGGGCATTTACGTCAACTTTTTGATCAGGGTTAGGAATTGTTGGAAATTGGATTGTAATGATTACCTTAGCATATATTAATGGATTTGTATCGCCATTGGCTAGTTTTGGAGCTTAGGGCGTCAGTTCAAGTCTCCGGAAGAATGTAGAATGCCGGTTGCGGATCTTCGGAGTGAAGTGAGTCTACTTTTTAATCTTGCGAGGGGGAATTTACCCCATAGGTAAAGTGAATGATTATGTGCTCCTATTTGTGGGGGCTACATATGCACGAGGTGACGAGAGTCAGTGCGTAGCTACTATTATGCTATTGTCCGGGTAGTCTAGGACCCAAAACCATGTTATATCTGAATTAATTATGAATCCTTTGATGGTTTGAATTCATTAGATCACATTAAATTAATACATGGATTTCTAAAAAGACTTAAGCTTCGTTTTTTTCAAATTATTAAATAGAATTGGCCTTTCTTGGATAATTGCTCCATGTTGACTTCTTGATTGATTGTCTGTCTGTGTGTGTGTTTATTTTGGAATGGGCCGAACGCCTCAGCAGATTAATAGATGCATCTATAGGCGCGCCGTCGACCCTCGGCAAGTGCACATTTATTTCTGTTGGAGCAAGTCGTCGACCTCGACATGATTTGCGCATGTTTGTGCTGTTGTCTTGAACTTATTAAAGTTGCTACTGTCTCATCCTGGCTCGAGATTAATTTGTTGATAATAAAGAAGAATTTTGAAAATTTCCTATGAAAGAATTATATGTTTACTTGTTTCCTCTACTTGGATTAAAAATCATGTTATAAAATAAATCCACCGTTTAATATGTATATTGAGGATAAATAATCATTAGACTATTAGAGAGTGTCAGAGTTGACCATCTCGTCTCTACCCCTTCGGGATTAGGCGGGACACTCACTGAGTACACGTTGATTACATACTCATACTACACTTTTGTGCATTTTTGTTGCACAGGTATATATACCTCTAACAGCCTATTGGGCATAGCAGCATGGATGACACTGGGACTAGGTGAGCTGCATCATTCGAGGCGACTGCAGCAGGGTAGTCCCTTCCAGTGTACTGTATTTACTTTCCATCCACTGTTTTCCGGATAGATATTGTATTTTATTTCTCTTATCAGTAGTTTCTCATGCACTCGTGACACCGGGTTTCCGGGATGGTTTGCAGCGGATTTGTACTAATTGTTATTATTTAAATTTGAATTTCAAGTAGTGAACTTTTATTTATAAAAATGGGAGGAAAAACATTAGATTTTCAAAAGTATTAAAAGAGGAAATAAATTGATAATTTAGTTGGCTGGCCAGACAGAGGTGTCCGACGCCACCAAGACCCTTAGTGGATTTTGGGTCCTGACAACATGGTATCAGAGCACTAGGTTCCCATCGGTCTCACGAGTCATGAGAAAGTCTAGTAGAGTCTCGCGGATTGGTACAGAGACGTCTGTACTTATCCTCGGGAGGCTACAGGGCTGTTAGGAGTTCTCCCCTTCATGATTTTCTTATCGTGCGGCTCTATTCCTTTGAGGCTTATGCCTTTGATTCCTTCCTACTCAATCTTACGCAATGCGAGCGCTTGCTAGAAATCGAGAATTTGAAGAATTGAAATGGCACTACAAATGTGGTGCAGGATGATTTTCCCGGTATGGTTGATTGGACTATTATAGTCGCTTTATGGAAGGATATTCTATTGTTCAACTCAGTAATAGGACTTCTAAGAATTGAGGCTAGGCACAGGTTGCCATGATGCTCATGAGCGATATTCTGCAGTGTTGTTGTGATGGTGGGACGTTTGCCAACGTGTCTAGGCAGTGAATGAATTGAAGGGAGGTTTACTCAGCGTGTAATCAAGGAATTCAGTATTTTATTCCCGGCATGGGAAAGTCAAACGAACTGAGGATGGTCAGAAGTGGATTGGTGGAAGTAATGAGGCTTGGTATTTGTAAGCGGGGTTGAGATTTCTTTTATGAGAGGGTGTTGTGGTCCTGATTGAACGTACTAATTTGTTGGTGTTATAATCTTCTACAATTCGCCTTTATGGCAGGGTATTATGAAATAATATTGGGGGGGTACAACTTTCAGATATCGCATGACGCGGTGTTTTAAGATCAAATTATAATTTCTAATATTGACGGCTCGTTAAAGATGACCTTTGGAAAGGCTTGAAGGTAGTAGCAACGGTGGGTTCAAGTGCCACGAAGATAGATTTCATTTAAGGCAACAATTGAGCAGTGAAGAATGAGGAAGTACATGTGGGAAGTGTCAGGTGGTGTTTAAAACTTCTGTAAGGCCAAGTATGGGGAGCAAGGTCGAGTGACCGATTAAGGATATGAGTTTCGCCAAAGTGGGAGATTGTGGCGGGTGTGCATATGGGCTTGGTAGTAGGATGACTATGCGCCTTAAAAAGAGTTGGGATCGAATTGGGGATTTTAATGATTGGTGATTGAAGCCTGCGGGTATGATGTGAAGTATGGGCTATTATGCGGCAGAAGATTGATATGGCGGAAAGGAGCTGCTTGAAATGGAGGAGGGTGCAGCATAACCCTGAATTTGGAAGGATGTTGCCGTGCATTTAGCTGATGTCCGCAAGGAGCGAATGGACTTGTGCAGCTGGAAGGTGAGCTCAGACTTAGGATAGGCTATTGGTGTCATAGTGAATGTACCTCGTGCAGTGGCGTGGGAAGAAGTCGGGAGGTGATTCCCCTATGTGGGTTATTCCCCATGAGAAGATTAGCGGTCGCGTGGTTGGCGAAGCTTCTGCAAGGAATTATATTGGTTGTTCAACAAAGAGATCGGTCATGCGAATGTGGATGATGACTCAGAATATGAAAGATGGGGATTTACAGAAAGATTCTGAGAAATTTTGATAACTTATGGCGCGAGGTTATGTCAATAAGAGGTAAAAAGGTCGGGCGAACTCAAAAATGGTGAAATGATGGCTTCAAGCTAAGTGGGAGAGCCCCACCGCCTGTGATTGGGCTATATGATTAACTACTTACATGATTTTTGGTTATTAGCATATTGATGGATTATCTCAGCTATGAGAAAAGACCATAAGTGGTAATTCGAGCAGATGAATTTTTGGAGGCATGCGATGGTTGGCCTTATTGGCTCATGTCCGGACTTGGAAAAAGGTTCAGGATTTATGCCTTGTATGGATACAAGTTTCAGAGAAAGTGATTTTCGCCAGGTGCCTCGCTGAGAGAGTACTCGTGTGCTATAAGATCTATGGAGTGAGCTATGTTCGGGACCAATTCAGAGCGGGTGGAGGTGATGTCCAAATCCACTGCTAAAAAGCACTAGACACAGTCGCATGCAATATAATTTACCCAACTATGAATCGGGGTCGAATCCCACAGAGAACAATGTGTAGGCGATTAGGAATGTAAGAAAATTATCGCTAGTTGTGCAATGCCAAACACTAAGAATTTTGGTTGGAAAATGTTTTTTTATCTAATTGCGGAAATGTAAACTAACCTAGAAAGCAAGTAAAATGATCAATGG
>MU788795.1:167969-185075 GCA_026770625.1 Nicotiana glauca
GTTCAAGTGTTGGAAATAAATACTACACACTTAAATATTCAATACAAAGCAAGGAAATGAAGAAATAAACATAAATGGGTAAGAAAATCTTAACCACAAGCTTCAATCTTCAAATCCAAAGTGTGTATGCAAGAAACCTAGCTTCAATAATTGTTCTCTCTAGTCTATGAGGACTGAAAATAAGCCAAAGATGCTCAAAATAACTGCTTTGACGAGTATAAAACTGATTTGGGGTGCGGAATTATGAAATGTCCATTTTTCCCCAGGCCTGATGCACTGCTTTCGCATCTGCGGAAATGTAACCGCAGATGCTGTTCCGCGAAGGCGGAAATTTGAATGCATAAGCGAAGTTCCTCATTAGTGCCAGTGACCGCAGAAGCGGAAAATAAGGCACTTCTGCGCTTCCGCAAAAGCGGAATTTTAATCGCATAAGCAGTTTCTGCCCATTCAACTCAATCCGCAGAAGCGGTTGTTCAACCGCATAAGGGGAAGTCGCTTATGCGGCCTTTCTTCCGCAGAAGCGGAATTCACTGGAGGTTTTTGCATGGTTTCACCTTCTTGTTGCTCAATTCCACTTCAATTCTATTCAAACCACTTCGTAGCATCATTTACCTGAAAATCTAATAATAACCACCATAAACAACCTCATTTTATAATTAAAAAGACATAAAAGCTACGGAAAAGAGGCTAGAATGAGTGGTAAAATCACCACTCATCAATACCCTCGACTTAAATCTTTTGCTTGTCCTCAAGCAAATCAAAACCAAAACTTCAATGAGGATTCACTATTTACAACACAAATGGTATTGCTATTATTTACATATCACATTCTCCAATTTAAGCACCATACTAATGGATTTGGTTGGTACTAACAATTAGGTTTAAGTATGCACATCATTCCCGAATGACTCCCTCATAAAGATAAACAACTTCAAGAATGTGCAAGGGAGTTTCAAAATAATCAAGTGATAAAACTAAGCCTCAAGAAGTGACTCAAACTCACTAGTTCACTACAAATGCTCACTTTACTCAATTTCACCAATCTCTCTTAATTCATGTGCCCTCACAAGAAAGAAAGTCCCAAAATCACTATATTTACAATACAACATAAGGGACAAATTTTTCAAGAACACTCGCTCTCACAAAAGACTTCAAGTGTTACAACATTTCATACCATAAGCTTGCCCTTATTTTAATTCATCGCTTATTCAAGAATGTTCGGTTGGAGGTCCCATAAGGACTTTTTGAGCTTGTAATGTAGGTTTCGGGACGGGTTGGATAAACATTTGGGTACAAGTGACTTCACCCTCCTTGAACACTACTCACAAGTTTCATTTTTTTTGCACTTTGATTCTCTTCAACTCACATCGCCTCATTGGCAACTAGTTCCCAATATAGAATCACTTACATACCTCTCCAAAATTTTTTTCAAGGCTCCATAACATATATATACAATTTCTTTTTTTTTGTTTTATACACATTTTTCTTTTGGAGCTTGATTGAGTTAATAAGAACACTTTGAGGCATATGATCCTTCACTCAATGTACAACCTTACCAATTTTTACTTTAGCACCACACCCCCAACTTAGGCTTTTAGCCTCATTCTCAATGTTCAAGGAGGGACGGGTTCAAAAGAGGAATTTATTTTTCAAGAAGGTCAAAGGTTTGTAACGAGTTGGCCAAAGAAAAAGGTTTCAAGGCTCAAATAGGGTACTAGTGATATTATTTAAGCAAGGGTAGGCTTGAAAGGCTAAAGAGGTTTTCGTAAATAAACAAAGAATGCCTAAGGTCATTCCTCCAACCAAACATACTCTCATTAGCATTGAAAGACCAACCGGGCAAGTTCTAGATGATAGAAGTAAACACAAGATTTATTTCAACAAACACTAACACACATGGCACATGAATTAATCAAGACGGATTACATACAAGACATATGGCATCTAGAGCAATATTCAAACTAGTGGGCAAAAGAGTCACTAAAAGAGCCAAAAATTTATCACAAGAATTATTTCGGAGGGGCATTCTTAATTTACCATTTACATACAAGAGACTAATTTTATTATTACCAAATAATCCAAAAGCCTCATCCTAGCAAAACACGACTAATTCCCTTAAGAAAGTTGTCAATCTATCCATCATCGGGAAAAGTCACCCGGTTCACTTCAAAAGTGTTCCTTGGGAAAGAACCGTAGCATGAAGAAAACCCAAGGAAATTTTATTTAAGGTAATGAAAATAAAAGAAAAGAAGACTTCTAAAAGGATACTAAAATAAAAGAAGCTAATACTACTAAAAAAAATATAAGCTAAATAAGAAGAAAAATAAATAACGAAAGCAAAATAAAAACACAAATACGACTAATCAAACCAAGCCCGGCAAGGGCACACAATGTACAAAACAGCATAGTCACAAGCCCAGCGAGGGCATACAGTATCCATAACATAAACATACGCCCGGCAAGGGCACATAATCTCAAAACATGAATACAGTACAATAGCCACCCCCAACTAAAACATTGCAGTGTCCCCACTGCACAATATCAAATATAAAGAATAACTAGTTTGAGGGTCTCCCTGAGGTCTGCATCAGACTAGCAGACTGTGGGAGGACGGCTGATCAGTGCTGAGCTGTGCTCGTGGCTCCATCATCCTCGGTCTCCTCATCGTCATCATCATCATCGTCACCACCGTCACTAGACATGAAGGAATACTCCTCGCTGTCATCTCGGGCCGCTACAGGTATCTTCTTGTCTGGGTTTCCCCATTTGAAGATGGCCTTGATGCCTCTCCACATTCTGATCATGAGTTTGCCCTTCTTCTTGTTCTTCTTCTTCTCCTTCTCAAAGTCTTCCTGAAGGGTGGTATGGGCCTTGGCCAAAGTGCCATATGCTCCCTCCAATCTAGTCACGGATGCAGCCATCTTCTCAATATGTTCCTTCTGACTCTTCTGTGCATCCAAGTAACTTTGCATGTCGTCCCTAGAGAAGTATGAAGGCCTAGGCTGGGAGGATGAGCGCCCACTCGGAAGCTATGATACTAACTCCCGAATAGATGCAAGCTCGGAGTTTAGTATCCCGAACGGTCCCTGTGCAGCTGCCTGTGAAAACTCTGAAGTAGTAGTGGTAGTGGTGACTTTTCTCTTTTTGCTTTTGACCACACTTCCCTCTCCTGTCACTCTCAAAGGATGAAAAGGTTTGTCCGCTGGTAGTCACCGATCGGTTCTACGGACGTCAACCTCTGCTCTGGTGCACAGCTGTTTGATCAGGGAGGGGAACATCATGCCTGCATCCTTGTCTCTCAAGTACTCTCTCATCTCTCGCAGAATGTAATATCCGACATTCACCGGAATGTTGTCCAATAGGCATGCAATAATCAATGCTCGAGTGTAGGAGACGTCTGTAACATTTTCGCACAGAGAGACCCTGTTGCACAGGATGTATAGCCACCTCTTTGCCTCAGCAGTGAAGTTGGTAGATTTGAGCCCTTTCATCTTGTTTCCCCATTTTTCTCTCAAGTGCGTTGGGAAGAGTTTGGAGACCAGCCATGCTCCATTTTCACAATTATCTTTTGCTTGTACCTGCTCCACCGGAAAGTTGGGAATACCCAGCGTGTCATTGATTTGCTCAATCCCAAACCTCACTGCTTTACCTCTAATGACGATTTGTGGGCTATCAAAATCTACGTGCCTGAGGTTGGCATAGAACTCACGAACCCACTCCTCATTGGCTTTGCAAGGAGTGGTGATGAAGCAAGACCATCCTGATGAGTTGAGCCGAGCATAGAAGTCCAAAAGCTTTTCGGCCAATTTATCTTCATGTATCCCCTTTTCTAGAATGACCCTCCTCATGACGAGGTCGTCCAGATATCGACGCTCATATGCAGCAGACATGAAGTGCGAATCATCAAAGGGCTCATCAATATCTTCTTGAATTTCATGGTGTGATCCGCTTGGGTTTGTGTCCATTTTCAATTGAAATACCCGCTTCAGCGGTGACGCGTAAGCGGTGACAGGATCGCTTATGCGGTGGCGGACGCTTTTGCAATTTGCTTGTCCGCTTCTGCGGGACCACAGATGCGGTCGAGAAGCCGTTGAAACGGTTTTAGTAGGGGATTGTTGGACAGTTTTCTGCAGCTACTGGTTTTGACCCTCCGGACCACTGCGACCTGTTCAAATCAACTCCAAAAAATCTAAAAATTGGCAGATTAGTCAAAAATAATATTCTAAGCTATTCTAAAAAAAAATTCAAAAAATGATGAAATTTTTTAAAAAACGATGGGTTGCCTCCCACCAAGCTCCGCATTTAACGTCGTGGCATGACGCAAACAACATTACCGCTTTTCTCGCCACTTGGATGATATGAATTGGACACCTAGCTTAGAATCAAGCTTGTGACTACGAGCGATGGGGGTGGTAAGTTGATGACCTAGTCAATGCTCAAATTCTTAATTTTGCACTTCTTGGCTCTCAAGTGAGGAATGTCATTTTGTTTTCTTGCTTCCTTAAACTGTAAAATGAATGGTATGAGTTTTTCCTCCTCGCAATCCTCCATTGACTCGTGTAGTTCAACTCCCGTATCACCACAATTCGAACATTAAAAAATGCTTGGAATGTGACTTCAAACCTTCACGTTGCAATTTTTCTTGGACTTTGACTTCCTTATTTTTTCCCGAACTAGAGTCAATCTCAACCACATTTGCATTTACACCGGTTGACTCTAATTCCATATTTTTCTTGGCATCATTAGTACTCATGGAGTCGGTTGGCGGATGTTCAATTCTTGACTCCTCAAAGTAAAGCTCACTTTCTTCCTCGGAATTGGACTCTTCTTGGCTTTTATCCGCACACTCAATTTGTTGGGCATAGTGAGCCTCAACCAATATTTGCATTTGATCTTCCAAAGTGAGGATGTGTTCATCATTGTGTACCAAACTTTGTTTCAAGTCCTCGAGTGCAAAGTTATGCTTCTCCTCATTTTCGAGAATGGTCTCCAACATGAGCATTATTCTCTCATTTGAGAGTTCTTCTTGGTTTTGATCAAGTGCCAAGGAAGGATTTTCACTTTCAATGTCCAAGGAAGATTCTTGGTTTTCATTCACTTCCGAGGCTTTTTGAGCCCTTGAGGCTTCGATCATTTCATCCATTTGGGAGTGCAATCTTTCAAGCGCCAAGTCATTTTGGAGACTATTCTCCAAAAGCTCCTCCAAGGCATTTTGCTCCTTGTTGCCTTTTTCAAGTAAACACTCCAACATAAGCTTGAACTCTCCATTTTGGCCATGCTCAACTTCTTCCACTTCCATGGCCCTATAATTCTCATCACAAAAAGTAGACTCATCATAGTAGGGGCTTGGGGAAGGGAAGGACAAATATGCACAATAATCCCAATGACCATTTTGGCAACCACACTTATCACAAATACTCCACTCATGGGTTTGAGATTGTGCGCACAATCCACCCCCGGGAGAATTTAAACAATTTTGCCACGAGTGTGGTCCTCCACAATAAGGACAAGGGTCATCAAAGTATGAACAACTACCATCCGACCAATTTTCATTGTACGATGCCATTTTTCAAAATTAAGAAAATAAACAAGAAACAAACAAGAAAAATAGACCAAGGTAAGAAAAATTAATTACACAAATATTCACAAGTTTGGACCAAAGCACTTTCTCTTACTTCTCAAACAACCTAAATTACGCCAAATTGTTCCCCGGCAACGGCGCCAATTTTGGTGACGTCCAAATCCACTACTAAAAAGCAATAGACACGGTCGCAGCAATATAATTTACCCAACTATGAGTCAGGGTCGAATCCCACAGAGAACAATGTGTAGGCGATTAGGCATGTAAGAAAATTATCGCTAGTTGCGCAATGCCAAACACTAAGAATTTTGATTGGAAAATGTTTTATATCTAAATGCGGAAATGTAAACTAACCTAGAAAGCAAGTAAAATGATCAATGGCTACAAGTATGGTTGCATCGGGAATTACACTCAAGTAACGATCCAATGTATTTCATGATTTTACAAATATGAGCGAGTTTATGTTAATTAGCCACGGATAATAATTCTTAATTAGCTTCTTCCGAATACTAACAAGACTTCCTAATTGAATTATCCCTAATAACAATTAGAAGATTAAGCACACCCGGAAGGCTACAAGTAGTTCAATCCTATCCCTAGGTAGAATCTATAAAATGAGGGTTAACGCCTCAAGTTCATGTTAATTAATCTTTCCCAACCCCAAACTATTTTTTCCAAAATTAATTTGGAGTTAATGGGCGAGTCCTAGAGTTAGCTAATCCCTTTAGAAACATTAAAGAACAAGAATAATTAAAGTAACAATAACTCACTTCATAAATATATAAAAATCATTCAATACATAAGCACAACAAGGTATTTAATCCACACTTTAAATATGAATACTTCCATAAACAAGGTTCAAGTGTTGGAAATAAATACTACACACTTAAATATTCAATACAAAGCAAGGAAATGAAGAAATAAACATAAATGGGTAAGAAAATCTTAACCACAAGCTTCAATCTTCAAATCCAAAGTGTATGTGCAAGAACCCTAGCTTCAATAATTGTTCTCTCTAGTCTATGAGGACTGAAAATAAGCCAAAGATGCTCAAAAGATCTGATTGGACGAGTATAAAACTGATTTAGGGTGAGAAATTATGAAATGTCAATTTTGCCCCAGGCCTGATGCACTGCTTTCGCATCTGCGGAAATGTAACCGAAGATGCGGTTCCGCGAAGGAGGAAATTTGAACGCATAAACGGAGTTCCTCATTAGTGCCAGTGACCGCAGAAGCGGAAAATAAGGCGCTTCTGCGCTTTCGCAAAAGCGGAATTTTAACTGCATAAGCGGTTTCTGCCCATTCAACTCAATCCGCAGAAGCGGTTGTTCAACCGTTTAAGCGGAAGTCGCTTTTGCGGCCTTTCTTCCGCAGAAGCAGAATTCACTAGAGGTTTTTGCATGGTTTCACCTTATTTTTGCTCAATTCCACTTCAATTCGATTCAAACCACTTCGTAGCATCATTTACATGAAAATCTAACAATAACCACCATAAACAACCTCATTTTATAATTAAAAGGACATAAAAGCTATGGAAAAGAGGTTAGAATGAGTGGTAAAATCACCACTCATCAGGTGGCTCTCAATAATGGTCCCGGTGAATTTCAGGAGTTAAAGTGTGGTGCCCGATGATTTCGAGCCTATAAGTATAACTAAAAATCAAGCTTTGTAGCAGCTTATGAGAAGGTGCCCTAAATGTTCTATGAAATTTTGACTTATGGTGTAGCATTTGAAAGATATGAAATAGTTCGTGGGATTTGAGACAACCTGGTCTCGTGATTCAAGGACACTTGGGGTGAGTGTAGATGGAGTATGTTATGTGTTGAATAGAGTTAGTCTTATTTTTAAGGCAAGCGAGGAGGAATTGGAAGAAGGTAAATTGACTAGCCATAATTGAATTAGCATATTGGGGGCCAGTGATCAGTTCGATCTGTGAGATCAAGTTACGTTTATGAGTTGTGAGGGTATGTGTGAGGTTTGATAGCCGCCGTAAGTTATAGCATTCTAAACCATTCTACTGTTGTGGCTTGTTATGAGGAAGCAGATTCCGGAAGGGCTATGGTGGCTTGGACCACTACTTGCAGATTTGCATATTCTACAGTTATGGGAAATTACGTGTGTATTGCTACAATTCTCCTGAAGTGAGTTAAGTGCAAGGTTCTCATATGATGAAGATGCGAAAATGATAATGACTTCGGATTTATGACGAAAAATCGTGTTCTATCGTATATTGGCATGTTGGGTGTGGTGAGAGGTATGGAAATACGAAGTGAGGATCAAGGTTGCAATTCAATGTTGACAAGGATGTCACGGGCTTGGACGAGCAAGGAAAGGGTTGAATGATTAAAGTAAGTTGGGGTTGTCTTCAGCGTCACCTGAGATTGGTGTTTTGTAACGAGGGCTTATATCATGGTTAATGATTCTTGATCGCTTATCAGCATTAGTGCGGTCGGTGGGTTGCAGGTAAGACCCAGTTAACTGTTATGGTAGATTGTGGGAGTGTGTCCCACAGGAAGATTGCATAAATGTGGCACGACGCTACTTGATTGATTAAAGATATAAACCAAGTATGAAGAATTGTGACGATATCGTTAAATTGAGAATGGATGCCTGGAGGGCACTCGGATTCTGAGTTGTGGATTGTACCCTGGTTATGGCGGTTGTTCTTGTGTATTACGAGAAGAAGGAAATTAGTATGTACCTTTAAAAGGTCATTGGCTTAATTTGATATGATCAGGATCGACTTGAGGTCGGTGGATGGATTTAAATGTGAATTTGGGCTTTATATCGGTCCAGTTGTGTTCGTTCAGCAAGCGTTCCTTATGGAGGAACAGTCGGGATGTTATTTTTTCATCAGCTATTCTAGGTAATGACGTAATGCGCCATATGAGTTGTGAGACGACTTGATAAATTTGATGTGTTGAGGTTCCGCGTGGCAATGACGTATTATAAGCAATATGGCTCTTGAGATTCAAACTGTATATCGCACCTCAGTTATGCTCGAGTTTTGTAGCTTATCGTGCTATATGTCCCCTCAGGGATGGCATTATGCACTTAGCGTGCTTGTGACCTAGATTCGGTATTTTATCGCAATGAGCAGATTTAGCTCGAAGTGCAATCTCCTTATGTGAGATCTATGTGTGGATCGGGTGGCACGCTGCCATGGGTATGTTATTTGGATCGGGTTGCGCGCCGCAATAGTGTGATGTCGAGTCTGGTTTTTCTATATGCTATTTCCTTGTGTGCTCCGCTTCCTATCTTTTAAAGAAAGTCCGTATTAGTGCGGGGGGAGGGGTTAGATAATTCCTTCCAGAGTTTGTTTTCCGTTTGTGTTGCGTTCGGATTGGTGGCCTATTGGCACATTGTGGAGCCATATGAGACTTGTGATTGGCTTAATGCCTGAGCAGTTCGTACTGGGTAAGATGAGATTGTGGGATTTAGGATCAGTGCAATCTGATTATGCGAAGTATATTAAGGAGCGAAGATCATTATTTGGTTCAGAATGTAGCAAGGTTTCTTGTCATAAGTATAGACTCGATGATCGGTTGGCTCGGTAGTTCATTATGAATTTCGGCATCTCATCCATCGTGGCGGTATTGTAATAGTAAGAGTAAGACCTATGTAGGTCTTGAGGTGCAATGGGAGCATCGGATTTGTGGAATTTCGATTAATTCAAACAGGAATGTTAATGTGGTCGTATGAGTAAAGTAATGCAAAGTGTGAATTCAGCAGAGTTATGCAGTCATGTTTGAGTACAACGTATAGTGATTGATACAGTGATCGTATGTTGGAAACAGGCCTGGTATAGAATTTCCGATGTTGGAATTGGGCTCTAAAGCTTAATTTCTTGAATAAAAAGGGAGAATCTTCAAAACTTATCGAGCTAATGTGCTAAACTGAGTTGTGATAGTATGGGAAGGTGCTTGAGGTGCTAAACAGTGATTTCAGACTACTCCAGTATAGTTCTCAGCACGTTCGAGGACGAACGTATGTTTAAGTGGGAGAGAATGTAACGACCCGACCGGTCGTTTTGAGCCTAGCGCGTCGTTCAGCAATCTGAGGCCACGAGCAGCTTCATTTCAGGTATTGTGACTTGTTCGCATGGTCGGAATTTAAATTCGGGAAGATCGGAGTTAGATTTAAATGAAAATTCTCATTTGAGAAGCTTAAAATTGAAAGAATGAACTAGGATTGGAATTTTGAGTAAACAACCTCGGAATCGGGATCTGAAGGTTCCAGCAAGTTCGTATAATGATATCGGACTTGGGCGTATGCTCGGTTCGGGTTTTGGATAACTCGGGAGCGTTTTGGCGCCTATTGTGGAAGTTAGCATTTTAGAAGAAGTTTCATGAGTTTAGCTTGAAGAGCATTTCAGTGTTATCAATATTTGTTTGGGATTCCGAGTCTGTGAATAGCTCCGTATGGTGATTCTGGAGTTGGGAGCGCGATCGGAAGTGAATTCGGAGGTCCGTAGGTCCTTTTGGAGCAATTTAGCTAAAGTTAAAATTTGAAGGTTTTTGAGGAGTTTGACCGGAGGTTGACTTTTTGATATCGGGGTCGGAATTCAATTCCGAAAGTTGAAGTAGGTCCGTAATGTCAAATATGACTTGTGTGCAAAATTTGAGGTCAATCGGACGTGATTTGATAGGCTTAAGCATCGGAAATAGAAGTTGGAAAGTTCGAAGTTCATAAAGGTTGAATCGGGGTGTAATTCATGGTTAACGTTAATTGACATGATTTGAAGCTTCGAGCAAGTCCATAATGTGTTATGGGATTGGTTAGTATGATTGGTTGGGGTCCCGGGGGCCTCTGGTGGATTCCGGATGGTTAACGGATCGAATTTGGGTTAAAAACTGCTGCTAGTTGATGGTATCTGGTTTCCTTCTTCGTGAATGCGAAGCAAGTCTCGCGAACACGAAGAGGAAAATGGGAGGCTTCAGGTTTTGGCCTTCGCGAACGCGAAGAGGAAGTCGCGAACGCGGAGGGGCGGGCTGAGCCGCTACGCGAACGCGAGGAGGGGATCGCGAACGCGTAGAAGGAAAAGGTGGGCCTGGGGTCTTTGGCCTACGCAAACGCGAGGCCTTGTATGAGAACGCGAAGGTCTGGGTGACTGGCCTTCGCGAACGCGAGTAGGAGACCGCGAACGCAAAGAAGGGCAGACCTGGTCCGGGCAGTGCTATTTTAAATCGGGTTTTGGCTCATTTCACTTTATTTTTCTTCCATGGGAGCAATCTTGGAGAAACTTTTGAGCGTCATTTTCATAATCAAGCATGGGGTAACTGATTTCTACTGGTTTTGAGTTAAATACGAGTTTATATACGGATTTAGGCATTTAAATTAGAGTAAATATTGAGGTTTTGGTTGAAAACCTAGAAAATTATTATCTTGAATTTTAGCTACGATTTTGAGTATGGAATTAAGAGAAAATCATATATTTGAGTTTCTAAGGTCATGAGTAACCTTTATCTTCAAAAAATTTTGGATTCCGGGCACGTGGACCCGAGGGCATTTTCGTCAACTTTTTGATCGGGGTTAGGAATTGTTGTAAATTGGATTGTAATGAGTACCTTAGTATATATTAATGGATTTGTATCGCCATTGGCTAGTTTTGGAGCTTAGGGCGTAGGTTCAAGTCTCTGGAAGAATGTAGAATGCCGGTTGCGGATCTTCGGAGTGAGGTGAATCTCCTTTCTTATCTTGCGAGAGGAAATTTACCCCATAGGTGAAGTGAATGATTATGTGCTCCTATTTATGGGGGCTACGTATGCACGAGGTGACGAGAGTCTATGCGTAGCTACTATTATGCTATTGTCCGGGTAGTCAAGGACCCAAAAGCATGTTATATCTGAATTAATTGTGAATTGTTTGATGGTTTGAATTTCTTAGATCACATTAAATTAATACATGAATTTCTAAAAAGACTTAAGCTTCGTTTTTTTCAAACTATTAAATAGAATTGGCCTTTCTCGGATAATTGTTCCATGTTGACTTCTTGACTGATTGTCTGTCTGTTTGTGTTTATTTTGGAATGGGTCGTACGCCTCGGCAGATTAATAGATGCATCTATAGGTACGCCGTCGACCCTCGGCAAGTGATCATTTATTTCTGTTGGAGCGGGCCGTCGACCTCGGCATGATATGCGTATGTTTGTGCTGTTGTCTTGAACTTATTAAAGTTGCTACTGTCTTACCCTGGCTCGAGATTAATTTGTTGATAATAAAGAGGAATTCTAGAAATTTCCTGTGAAAGAATTATATGTTTACTTATTTCCTCTACTTGGATTAAAAATCATGTTATAAAATAAATCCACCGCTTAATAGGTATATTGAGGATAAATAATCATTGGACTATTAGAGAGTGTTAGAGTTGACCATCTCGTCTCTACCCCTTCGGGATTAGGCGGGACACTCACTGAGTACACGTTGATTACATACCCATACTACACTTCTGTGCATTTTTGTTGCACAGGTATATATACCTCTAATAGCCTATTGGGCGTAGCAGCATGGATGACGCTGGGACTAGGTGAGCTGCATCATTCGAGGCGACCGCAGCCAGGGTAGTCCCTTCCAGTGTACTGTATTTACTTTTCGTCCACTGTATTCCGGACGGATATCGTATTTTATTTCTCTTATCAGTAGTTGCTCATGTACTCGTAACACCGAATTTCTGGGATGGTTTATAGCGGATTTGTACTAATTGTTATTATTTAAATTTGAATTTCAAGTAGTGAACTTTTATTTATAAAAATGGGAGGAAAAACCTTAGATTTTTAAAAGTATTAAAAGAGGAAATAAATTAATAATTTAGTTTGCTGGCCTGACAGAGGTGTTCGGCGCCACCACGACCCTTAGTGGATTTTGGGTCGTGACAAAATCTAATTTTAAAATGTAAGATGGTGTTTTGAATTCATTTATATTTTGAAGCTACGGAGAAAACACATTCTTTTTTCAGTGATATTTCTTTTTATTTTTGCAGAAGAAGGGAGAATTAGGGAAAATTTTGATGAAAAAGACAAAAAGGTTCATAGGGTTTAATGAGGTGGTAAGAAATTGTAAGGATATTTTGAGTAATTCAAAAGTGTATACATTACTAACCTACTACATCTATATAGTATATGTTAGCAACACCCATATATAAATAAAGCACAAAATATTACTACTATATAAAGCACTTGATTATGACCATTGGAATTAAACAGGAAAAAACTTAATAAGGGATTATACTCAAATACATCGTGATTCATTGTCGTCGCTGGAAATTAATCCTTTTTATTTATTGTCATTCAATTGGTTTTTGTTTACACATGAAAAATTAACTTTTATACATAAGAGATCTAAAAAAAAATTACTTTGTTAAATTTAAAATTATAAATGATCATGATGTACAAATAATAAGCTACTTTCCCATTGATAGATGCGACAGTGGGTGATTATAGTAGTATTCTAGTGTGTGTGTTTAGTTTCACAAAATATCACCCTAAGTAAAATTCGCACCTGTTATGACAAACCATTATATATAATCAACAATGCTTACTGTACTTCCCGTCAAAGAATTTGATCATTCTTCATAATTAAAGCTAACTAGTATTCGTATTCGCGCGTTGCACGAAGAATACAAAATATAACATTTGAAAAGAAAATATTATTTAAAAAATACGGTTGACCGAAAGGAAACATATTAATACATTCAAATCATATGAAAATAGACTTATCCCTTATAAAACAGGTAGTGAGAAAAGGACTTAGAAGCTTTCTTGTGCAGACCATAGGCAATGGCAACAATCATAAGCTAAGTAATTGTCACGACCCATTTTGCCTAAATAGATCATGATGGCACCTAACACCATAATTAGGCCAGCCAACTGCGGAATTATGATTAAGTCTCTACCTTTAATTTAACCATTCCAGGTATACTAACGTTTTTCAACTAAATGAAAAAATCTGGCAAAATCAATAAGTACTGACATAGTCATACAAATCCCAAAAATGAATATTCTCTATAGTGTGTGCCAAAACCCGGTGTCACTAGCTATGGGCGACCAGTAGAGTATACACAAAAAATATACAAAACACTGTCCTATTGTCTGAATCAGAATAGACAGAAAAACATAAATACAGGAAAGGACTCCTTCAGCTGCGGATCGGCATGAGAAAGAAGGCAGCTCATCGTAGAAGTCCCAGAAAGTGCTCACTGATACGCACCCGAGTGATGTCCGGATCCACCTGCCTCAAACCCTGTACATTTAAGTACAGAAGTATAGCATAAGTACATAAACAACGTGTACTCAGTAAGTATCCCGTCTAATCTCGAAGAAGTAGAGACGAGAGGTCGACTCGATACTTACTAAGGTCAATTAATATATGTATACATAAGTGTGAATATGGCACGATCAAACATGGAAATTTTACAAGTAATGGCAGGTTATAGCATGTAGTATAAGTCAAGAATATTACAACATCAAGTTTATAATTTATCAAGTGAGATAATGGAAAAATGAAGCATATATAAGCTTTTCCACAATTAACATGCGCACATAATACCGAGGCGACGACCCGAACCAACAGAAATAAATTTGCACTTGCCGAGGGTCGACGACGCACCTATAGATGCATCTATTCATACCGAGGTGATCGGCCCGATCCACAAATAAGAATAAAATATCAAGTTTACATACATGACACATAAATGGTCAAAATACCAAATCAAACATGATCAACCATAGAAATAAGCTCATATCCTCATTTTAAGTCTATAGTGCATACTAGGTGTTCATGACAACAATTTAACATAACAGATATATTTAATAGGCATGATGTAGGTCCTAAGCTACCCGGACATCTAACATAGTAGTAGCTACGCACGGGCTACCGTCACCTAACGCGTGCGTAGTCCCCGCATTTAGCAACAAGTACTCAACACAAAACCTAAGGGGACAATTCCCTCTTACAAGGTTAGAAAGGAGACTCACCTCGCTCCGAAGCGCTCTTTCAATTACAAGACTAGGCTCCAAGCTCAATTCGAAGCCGAACAAGCACCAACTAATTTAAATAAGGCCAAACTAATCAATAAATGCTCACAAGGTTGAATTCTAGCTAATTAAGTGATTTTCCCCAACCTTTCCCGCAAGTTTGCTAAATTCCGACCCTGGGCCCACATGCCCGAATTCCGAGATTTTTCGAAGAAATTATTCTCTATAACCTAAGGATTACTAATATGTAAATTTTTGTCCATTACATAACTAATTAGGTGGTTAAATCACAATTTTACCAAAACCTAGGTCTAGCCCTAACCCTTGATTTTATTTGATGTTTTTGTGTTAAATCTACCTAATGTTCATGTATTTAAGCTAAGAGTGTGTGGGGATTACTTACCTTGTGATGTTGTGTTAAAACCCTCTCTTTGAAAGCTCCAAAATCGCCCCAAAATCGGAGGGGGGGTTGACCAGACCGCTTCTGCGGTTCAGGGGAGGGGGGGTTGACCAGACCGCTTTTGCGGTCGCCTATCCGCATAGGCGGGACCGCTTCTGCGGTCCCCAGGCCGCATCTGCGATCCCCCTTCCCTTTTCCCTTTTCCCTTTTCCCTTTCCGCTTCTGCGGTCGAATGGACACTTATGCGGTCACCACTTATGCGGTCAATGATCCGCAGAAGCGGTTTTGACAGAAGCAGCAGAAGATGTTTCTTTTCAAAATCCTACTTCGCTCAAACCTCGACCATTTGATGCTCGGGGCTCCCGAGCCCTGCCCGAACATATGACAAGTTTGAAATCACAAGACGGACCTAGTCAAAACTTCGGAACACCCAAAACATTATTAAATCAAGGAATCGGACCCCAAAACCAATTGATCTAATTTAATGAACTTTAAGTTCTTAACTTCCTACCAATGAGTCAAAACGCCCTTAAGCTACTCGGATTGACACCAAGATTTACGGGTAGGTCTTATATGATATTTTGAACTTGTACCAAGTTTCGGAATCGAAATCCGAACCCGATACCTATGAAAGCAATAATTTCTTAGTTTATTTAAATCTTTGAAACTTAACTTAACAATTTTTACAAAAAATTCCATTACTCGTGCTAGGTACCTCGTAATTCGATTTCGAGCATACGCCTATGTCCCATATTTTCCCACGAACCCTCAAAAATTTCCGGATCGTAATTCCGGGTCCGTTTTCCCAAAATATTGACTGAAGTCAAACTTGGCCTTTTTAAAGAGATTTAAAGAAGTAACTAGGCTTATTCTTGCCCGAAATTCTTCTAACTTCCGAACCACCCGCCCCCGCAAGTCATAATCTAGCTAAAGCAGATGCGAAAAGTATTATTTAAGGGAACGGGGTTCGAAAATGCAAAACGACCAGTCGGGTCGTTACATTCTCCACTTTTAAACAAACGTTCGTCCGCGAACGGATATAGAAAAGTACCTGGAATGCTGAATAAGTGGGGATATCGGCTCCGCATGTCCTCCTCGGACTCCCAGGTCGCCTCCTCGACCGGTTGGCCCCTCCACTGGACTCTCACTGCAGAAACCCTCTTGGACCTTAACTGGCGGTCCTGCCTATCAACAATGGCAACTGGCTCCTCTTCGTAACCCAAACTCTCATCTAACCGAATGGTACTGAAATCCAACACATGTGAGTAGTCGGCATGGTATTTCCGGAGCATCGATACATGGAAGACTGGATGGACTCCTAATAAACTGGGAGGTAGTGCAAGCTCATAGGCAACCCCTCCAACTCGCCTCAACACCTTAAAGGGGACAATAAACTTTGGTCTTAGCTTGCCCTTCTTCCCGAATCTCATAATGCCCTTCATGGGCGAAACCTTCAGGAGGACTTTCTCACCAACTGCAAATGATACATCACACACCTTCTGATCCGCGTAGCTCTTCTTCCTGGACTGGACTGTGCGGAGCCTCTCCTAAATCAACTATATCTTATCCAATGCATCCTGGACCAAATCTGTACCAAGAAACTTAGCCTCACCAAGCTCAACCCATCCGATAGGAGAACGACAATGCCGACCATACAATGCCTCATACGGGGCCATCTCTATGCTGGACTGATAACTGTTATTATATGCAAACTCTGCCAAGGGTAAGAACTGATCCCACTATCCTCCAATGTCGATCACACATGCTCTAAGCATATCCTCTAAAATCTGAAATGTCCGCTCCGACTGCCCATCGGTCTGAGGATGAAATGTCGTGCTAAGCTCCACGCGGGTCCCCAACTCACTCTGGACCAGCTCTCCAAAAATGGGAAGTGAACTGAGGGCCTTTGTTTGATATGATGGAGACCGGTACACCGTGCAATCTCACTATCTCCCGAATGTAAATCTGAGCATACCTCTCTGCCGTGTAGGTAGTCGCCACTGGAATGAAATGGGCAGATTTGGTCAATCTATCCACCATAACCCACACCGAATAAACCTTCCGCTGAGTCCGCGGCAACCCAACCACGAAATCCATAGTGATGCGCTCCCACTTCCATTCCGGAATGGGCATCCGCTGGAGTAGGCCACCTGG
>MU788797.1:3789-23977 GCA_026770625.1 Nicotiana glauca
GAGTACACGTCGATTATGTACTCATACTACACTTCTGTGCATTTTTGTTGCACATGTTCTTGATATACTAGCGGCCTACTGGGCGCAGCAGCACGAACGATTCAGGGACTAGGTGAGCTGCAAATTGCGAGGCGACCTGCAGCTAGTATAGTTCCTTTCTGTACTTTGATTATTTATTTCCTGTCCATTGTATTCCGGACAGAGGTCGTATTTTATTTCATTATCAATAGTCGCTCATGCACTTGTGACACCGGGTTCTGGGATGATTTTCGAAAAGTTGATTTAAATTGTTATTGTTAATTTGAATTGAAGCAAAACCCCTTTTATTTATGAAAATGGAAAGAAAATTCTAGAATTTGATGTATTTAGAAAGGATTTTAAATCGGTAATCTAATTGGCTGGCCTGACAGCGGTGTCCGACGCCACCACGACCCTTAGTGGATTTTGGGTCGTGATACGTGTCATCCCGAAGATACACTATTTGATATACCCCGTATCAAATTTAGAAATTATTAAAGGCCTTAAGGCTTTATTCTTGGTACTAAACATTGTCTCATCACGAGAATGGACTAAAATGTCAGTTGACGATATTGAACCATCGTTAATGACTTTGTTTGATCTCCTTGAACCTAGATCTTTGGATCTCCAGTCTTCTAGGTAGAGTTATTGCCACAATGACTTATCCTCGGCCATAGTCCCATTCCCCTCGAAGATTTGTCAACTACCTCTCTAGTTAGGCCTTTTGTAAGTGGATCCGACACATTATTGCTTGACTTTACGTAGTCAATCGTGATAATTCCTCTAGAGAGTTATTTCCTAATAGTTTTATATCTTCACGTATATGATGAGATATATAGTTATACATAACGCTCCCAGCTCTTCCAATTTCCCGCTTGACTATCGCAATGTATGCATATTGGTGTCAAAGGTTTGGGCCAAAATGGAATATCTTCCAAGAAATTTTGGAGAGATTCAACTTCTTCACCGGCTTTATCTAAGGCTATGAACTCAACCTCCATTGTAGAGTGGGCAATACAAGTTTGTTTGGACTACTTCCAAGATACCGCTCCTGTACCAATAGTGAATACATATCCAGTTATGGATTTAGAATCAGTTGGACCGGTCATTCAATTTACATCACAGTATCCCTCAATCATCGCATGATATTTATTGTAGTGCAAAGCAAAGCCTTGGGTATGTTCTAAATATCCCAAAACTCGTTTCATTGCCATCCAATGAGATTGACCTGGATTACTTGTGTATCGACTCAATTTACTTATAGCACAAGCTATATCTGATCGTGTACAATTCATGATGTACATTAAACATCCCAACACATAAGCATAATCCAATTGTGATATGCTTTGGCCTTTGTTCTTTGCTAGCGCAAGATTCACGTCAATTAAAGTCTTTGTAACTTTAAAATCCAAGTGCTTGAATTTTCCAAGTACTATTTTAATATAATGAGATTATGACAATGATAGACCTTGATTAGTCTTACGGATCTTAATACCCAGAATTAAATCAGCAACTCCCAAGTCTTTCATATCAAACTTGCTAGTTAGCATACACTTAGTTGTATTTATGTTGGCAGTGTTATTACTCATTATCAATATATCATCCATATATAAGCAAACAATGACTATTTGATTTGGAACATTTTTAATGTACACACATTTATCACATTCATTTATCTTAAAATCATTTGACAACATTGTTTGGTCAAATTTCACATTCCATTATTTGGGTGCTTGGTTTAGTCCATAAAGGGACTTAACAAGTATACATACCTTCTTTTCTTTACCTGGAACCACAAACCTTTCAGTTGTTCTATGTAGATATCTTCCTCCAAATCTCCATGTAAGAAGACTGTCTTAACGTCCATTTGATGAATTTCAAGACCATAAACTGTCGCTAATGTTGCTAATGTTCGTATGGATGTAATTCTTGTGACTGGAGAGTATGTATCAAAATAGTCAATACATTCTTGTTGTCTATACCCTTTGACCACAAGTCTTGCCTTATATTTATCAATAGTGCCATCATATTTCATTTTCCTCTTAAACATCCATTTACAACCCAATGGTTTATTTCCACGAGGAAGATCAACCAATTTCCATGTATGGTTGTTCAATATAGATTCTTTTTAACTATTGAGTGTCTCTTTCCAAAATAGCGATTCCGAAGAAGACATAGCTTCTTTAAATGTTCGAGGCTCATTTTCCAATAAGTAAGTTACAAAATCTGGTCCAAATAAAGTAGACGTTCTTTGATGTTTACTACGTCTTGGATCCTCCTGATTAAATGTAGTTTCTTTTGTTTCTTCCCAAGGTCGTTTAAATCCTTCACCAATCGACTCACATTCCTTTTTATACGGATATATATTTTTAAAAAACTCAACATTATCTGATTGTATAACCGTATTATTGTGAATGTCGGGATTTTCTAATTTATGAACCAAAAATCGATATGCTTTACTATTGGTCGCATATCCTATGAAAATACTATCAACGGTTTTCGGTCCTTATTTTATCCTTTTGGCTCTAGGAACTTGCACTTTTGCCAAACACCCCCACATTTTGAAATAATTCAAGTTGGGCTTCCTTCCTTTCCATTTTGCATATGGAATCGATTGCGTTTTGCTATGGGGTACTCGATTCAGTATCCAGTTATCCGTAATAATGGCTTCCCCATCCAAAAGTTATGTGGTAAACCAGAACTTATCATCAATGCATTCATCATCTCCTTTAATGAATGATTCTTTCTTTCCGCAATCCAATTGGATTGGGGCATGTAAGGGGTCATTGTTTGATGAATAATTCCATATTCTAAACATATTTCTTCAAAATGAGATTCATATTCACAACTCCTATCACTTCTTATCATTTTGATTTTCTTGTTAAGTTGTGTTTCAACTTCATTTTTGTATTGCTTGAATGCATCTATTGCTTTATCTTTACTATTAAGTAAGTAAATATAGCAATATCGAGTATTTTTGTCAATAAAAGTTATGAAATACTTATTTCCACCATGATATGGTATTGACTTTATGTCGCAAATATCTGTCTGAATTAAGTCTAAAGGATTTTAATTCCTTTCAACTGACTTAAGGATGTTTAACATACATAGATTTCATACATATTTGGCATTTTGATTTGTCGCATTCAAATTTAGGCAATACTTCCAAATTAATTATTTTTCGCAAGGTTTTATAATTGACATGTCCCAAACGTATGTGTCATGACCCTAAATCGGACCCGGTCATGCGGCCACAGGCGAAGAGAGCAGAAGACGCAGATGTGAGATGATCCGCACCTGCGGGCCTGCAGATGCAGAGTCTAGGTTGTAGGTGCGAAAAGGGGACTTAAGTGAAAAACCACATAAGTAGTGACTTTGACCACATAAGTGGTAGCGCATAAGCGGAAATAGACCGCAGGTGTGGAAATCCTGGGTCAGAAAGTATAAATTTCATCCTTCATGTATTTCAGCCTTTCTTCACCATTTTTAAATCGATTTTGGAGGTTTTTGGGGGATTTTGAAGATGTAATCCATGGGAACTTCATTGAGGAAAGATTTTTGAACATAAAACTCGTTCCTGTGGTGTTATTTCACTGATTAGGCTTGAAATTTATGGAAATTGGTGGGTAAATATTGAAAAACTAGGGCTTGTAATTGGAGACCTAAAATTAGGGATTTGAGGGGTCATTCGTGGTTGTATTTTGGTAAATTTGGTATGTATGAACTCGTAGGAGGATAAGGAGTGTGTTGACGTAAATTTTATCGGATTTCGAAATATGGGCGCGAGGGTCGGGTTTGGTGAATTTCGGGATTTGTGTTGTAATTTGAATATTCTTGCATGGGCTTTGTTCCCTTAGCATATTTTGATGTCATGATTCTGATTTTGGATAGATTCGACGCGAGTTAAGGCCGAGACAAGAGGCAAAGGCATCACGGGCTAGAGTTTGGACCGGATAGAGGTAAGTAATGATTGTAAATGTTGTCCTGAGGGTATGAAACCCCAGATTTCACATCATTGTGATACTTTGAGGTGACGCACATGCTAGATGACGAGCGTGGGGTCGTGCACCATTGGGTATTGTGACTTAGTCCGTCCCGTATGACTGTTTAACCACGTATTTGATTGAAAAATGTTTGCTATCATCATGTTTTGGACTGAATGCCATATTTGGGTCTCGTGCCAACTATTTTGGACACTTAGGGGATTTTTACTACTATTCCTCACTATTTTGACTTCATATTTGTACTCAGTCATGCTGTATCTACTGTTTTCTTAACTCAGCCACATTTACTCTATTTTGACATCTTAAATGATATTTTGGGCTGAACATCATATTTTATTGTGCCTGAGTGGCTTTTATGGATTTCTGACTAAGTAAGGCCGAGTGCCTGTGTTGTGAGGTTATTATGGGATCGAGCTACGTGCCACAGAAGTATTGTGCTGATTCATGATTATGAGGTCGAGGGCCCGAGTTGTTACGCCACGAGGTGGCTTGATATGAGGCTGAGAGCCTGTTTGATTATGCCACAAGATGGCTTGTTATTGCGTTTGGGCCGTAAGGGGCCCCTCCCGGAGTCTGCATACCCCAGTGAGCGCGGGTACCTAGTGTGAGATATGTTATAGCCCGAGGGGCTAATGTTGTTCCATGTTAATGCCCGAGGGGCTGATACGAGTGATTGCGAGATAGACCGAGGGGCTGATTCTGTTGGTATTTTTCCCGATGGGCTGATTTATGTATCTATCTCTTCTCCTTATTTTCATTCACTCGTTTAAGCAGCTAAAAGATGTTTTGAAGAGGTTTTCACTGAACTAAGGTGTTTCTACGAGTTTTTACTGTTTTATTGCATTATTCTTGTTTTATACTGCCTCATTGTAGCATTTTGCTATGTTTCATGTGTTTTCTTATTGCTCATCTGCCTTTAAAAGAGCTGGCATACTCACTTTACTCCCTGCACCCTGTGTACAGATTCAGGAGTCTCGAGCCACGCTAGCGAGGGCTGATTTGCTTCCACCGCATGCTTATTTGGAGTTGTACTAGCTTTGTACTAGACTGTGTATTATTTTCATACTCTTGGACGGATGTTTAGATGATCATGACTTGTGACACCCGGATGTCGGGCTATGTTCATTTCCGCAATGTTCTATTCTACTCTATATTTTGGGATTTTCAGCTTATTAATGACTTAAAAATGATTATTATAATTGTTTAATTGATTTGGGGGTTTGTGTCGGCTGACCTTATTTCACAATAGGTGCCATCACGACCGGGTCCAGTTTAGGGTCGTGACAGTATATGCCATAAATCATTTAACTCAAGTAAGAAGAAGTTACAGTTTTATTATTCTCAACGACCATTACATTCAGTTTGAAAAAGCCCTCAGTGAGGTAATCTTTTTCTACAAACATCTAATTCTTACTTATTACAATCTTATCAGATACAAAAACATACTTAAAGCAGTTCTTAACGAGAAGTCCAGTAGAGAATAAGTTCTTCCTAATCTCGGGAACATAAACGACGTTGTTCAGAGTCACCATCTTGCCAAAAGTCATTTTTCAAACACATCTTGCCACATTCTTCAATTTTGGCCGTTGTAGAATTTCCCATAGAAAGCGTCTCTTCGGGTCCATTTAGAGAATATGTAGCAAATGCTTCTCTAACAATACAAACATGACGAGTGGCTCCAGAATCAATGCACCACTCCTTAGGATTTTCCACCAGGTTGCATTCAGAAAGCATAGCATACAAGTCATCAACATCTTCGTGCTTTTCAACCATGTTTGCTTGGCCCTTCTTCTTGTCTTTCTTTGGAGCACAACAATCTGCAAATTTGTGTCCTTCTTTCCCAAAGTTGTAGCAATTTTCGTTGAACCACTTCTTGCTTGGGTTTCTTTTCGATCTAGAAGCCTTATTCCTTTTTCTATTATTTTGAGGAGCATCCTCAACAATGTTTGTTCACATTATTGTTGAGTTTCCATGGCCTTTCTTTTCAGCAGCTTTGTTGTCCTCTTCGATTCCCAACCGAACAATGAGATCTTGAAGCGACATCTCCTTGCATTTTTGTAGTCCTTCCACAAAGGGGGTAACTTCTCAATCATCGCTGCAACTTGGAATGCTTCATTGCTGACAAGACCTTCAATAAAAATTCTGTTAGTAAAAAAATATAATTAATACTTTCAGCATCAGTATTAATCCGACTTATACCTTCAACAAGGAGATCATGAATAATCACTTGTAATTCCTGGACTTGGGTAATAACAAACTTTCTATCTACCATTTTGTAGTCCAAAAATTTAGCGGCAACAATTTTCTTCAACCCGAAATCTTTAGTTTTGTAATTCCTTTCAAGCGCAATCCACAGTTTACCACATTATTGTACATGTTATACAGATCATCCTCCAGTCCGCTAAGAATGTAATTCTTGCATAGAAAATCAAAATGCTTCCATGCCTCAGTCACGAGAAAGCGTTCATTGTCTGGAGTTTCATCGCCAGAACAGGAACATCTTCCTTATTGAAATTTTGTAGACTTAAAGTCATCTAGTAGAAGAACATGTTTTGCTGCCACTGCTTGAAATCAATCCCGAAAATTTTTTCGAGTTTTTCTGCCACTGTCGTTCGGCTTGTCGATGCATTGGAAGTCACCGTAGGAATAGTCTGGTTCCTGTTGTCATTCGTCATTTATGTAAAAAAATGACACAAACAAACGTTAAAATTACATAGATTTTAATCTCCAATGGAGTAGAAAATCGCCACGAAGGCTTTAATCACCAAAAAGGGAGTAGAAAACCACAACAGTTTTAGTCTCCAGAATAGTGAGTATAACACAAATAATATTTAAGTTCCTTAAGCTTGTTAGTAAATTGTATTTGTAAAATAATTTTGGAGAAGATAAAATAACGTATAAACAGAATGTAAAAGAAATAAAATTTATTCCGAGCCCACTGAATTCATAGTGTTTTCTCAAGGAACTTAATTCCCTCCTAGTACTCGAGGTTGTGGATTATTTTCTCCCAGGATAGAATGAATTACACACTGGTATAGCGGTACTTCAAACCCTAGTATTTTAGCGAACATAATGATTTGTAGCAAATCTATTTACTATTGCTTTCTTTGTAGTTAAAACAATGCAGAAGAAAGGAGGAGAATTCAGAATTTCGTATAAAAAATCTGAGAGAATGGACTGCTATTTATAGACCAAACCTGTTGAGTTCAAACGAAGAGGTGAAACTCTTCAGAGGTCAGTTACATAAAACGGCCATAACCTAATGGCCATTTACGCAAATTAAACGGGAATTCAAACGCAGAGGAAATTACTTTTCCGTTACAAAAAACGGATAATTTGGATTAAATATTAATTTTCTGTTAAAAAAATGGATATTTAATAATATCACGTTGATATTTACTATTAACAAATAAATTTAGTCCAAAAACTTAATCAATCAATCAATCATTTGACCAAATCCAAATTCAAATCTGAATCTGAAGCCGAGCAACAATGACGATGGCGCGAGACTTGCCTTCTTCTTAACTCTTTAAGAGCTAGAAGAAGAGCAATTATATATATACCCATCAAAAGTATTTTCCTCCTCCAATAGGGGACAATGCCCCTTTGTCAAGGAGGAAAACTCAAATATTTTATTTTCAAACCATTTCTCATTCACCCTCTTTTAAGCTAAAATAATCTTAAAAAACTCAACACAATCTACGTATACTTATAAAATATTGGTGCATCGATAGTGTAGGGCATCTAATTGGCCACAAAATCTTGATATATTGTTTGAGATTTGAGAAATAAAAACATAGGAGTATTCTCATTGCAACTATATGTGACGACCCAAAGGGTTATCACCTGTTTTCTTTTTCATTCCATACTTTCGAGGCCTTGAAAACCTCATTTTTAGTCGCCTCAATTTGCGTGCGCAGTCCAGGCGCGTAGCAGGAAAGCTCAAATGTGAAATTTTGTGAAAAATGCTAAAATTTGGTATTAAAATGAATAAGTTTGACTTTGGTCAAAATTTTGGGTAAACGGATACGGACCCATGATTTGACGGTCCCGGAGGGTCCGTGGAAAAATATGGTACTCGGGCGTATGCCCAGAATCAAAATCCGAGGTCCCGAGCTCGAGAAATGAATTTTTAAAAAGAAATTATTTTTCTGAAATTATTAAGGAAAATTGAAATGAAAATCGATTAGAACGTGTTGGTACCGGACCCGTATTTTGGTTCCGGCGCCCGATACAGGTCTTATATGTGATTTAAGTTATTTTTGTGAAGTTTGGTTGAAATCGGACGTCGTTTGACGTGTCTCGGACTACAAGTTCTAAATTTGAAAGTTTATGAAGTTTGAAGAAAAATTATTGATTTTGAGGTTTGATTCATTGTTTTTGATGTTATTTTGGCGATTTGATCGCACGGTTAAGTTCGTAGGATGTTGTTGAGTTAGTGTATGTATTTGGCTAGGAGCCCCGAGGTCTTGGGTGTGTTTCAGAGGTGTTTTGGAGTGATTCCGGACTTAGGAAAAATTGCAGAAAATGTGTTTCAGATGTTGCAGACAATTCCTTCTTCGCGTTCGCAATGCCTCGTCCGCGATGCCTTGAGTTGGTCCTTCATCGCATTCGCATTACCCCATCGCGAACGCATAGGTTTATTTGACCCAGGGGGACTTTGCCAAATTTTCCTCTTCACGTTCGCATACAGCCACTCGCGAACGCGTAGACTTACAAATTCCTTCACCGCGTTCGCGTAAGCTCCCACGCGTTCGCATAGAACAAAATTCTGAATCCCCAGCTTTTACTCTTCGTGTTTGTAACCCCTTAGCTCGCGAATGCGATGGCCTTTCCAGAGATACCATTCGCGAACGTGACCCTCTTGTTGCAAATGCGAAGGGCAATTTTGCCCAGTTAAATTTTAATTTCAGAAACAGTAGCTACGAGAATTTTTCATTAAAAACTCGAACCCCTTATTCTCCAAAGCTTCTAGGCGACTTTTAGAGCTTTTCTTCACCAAAGCTTCTTGGGTAAGTATTGTTTAACCAGTCTTCTTCATTTTTCCATCATCGTTTATTGAAATCCTAAGCTTAAATCATGCAATTTAGGGTAGAAATTGGGGGAAATGGGTTAGAGTTAGGGTTTTCAATATTTTCTTGATTTAGACATTGTTTTGGGGTCGAATTTAAAAACAAATTATATATTCGGGCTCGTGGGTGAATGGGTGATTTGTTTTTGGTCCGAACCTCGTGTTTTGACCAAGCGGGCCCGGGGGCAATTTTGGAATTTTGGGAAGAAAGCTTGGAAATCTAAAATTAGGCATTGGTTTTGATTTGTTTAGCATATATTGATACTATGGAATCATTATTGTATAGATTTGATTGAGTTGGAGCCGAATTCGAGAGGGAAAGCGGTTGTTGTGGATTGATTCGGCTGTGGAAGTTGAGGTAAGTGTTCGGTCTAACCCTAGCTTGAGGGATTAGGAGTTGAGTCATAATTGCTATTTGTTTCGTGTTGGGTACGACGTATGGGAATGGTGATGAGTATCCATGCGTCGGTGTCGAGCATGACCGTGAGTCTTAATTTTGCGAATTGTGTACTCTTGGTTGATCCTATGGAAGTTGCGACTGAATATTAATATTAGTTGTGCCAAGAAGAAGTTGAATAGGATTGGTTATAGCTGACTCTCCCTTGTCGGGACGTTTGACTTGTTGTGATTGTTCCCTTGCCGGGATTGTATTGTGAACTATGTTGAAAGTATTGGGAGCGGGTGGTACGCCTACCACATGATATATTGAAATGGGAGCGAGTGGTATGCCTACCACATGATATATTGAAATGGAAGCGAGCGGTGCACCTACCACATGATATATTGAAATGGGAGCGAGTGGTACGCCTACCACACATGATATATTGAAATGGGAGCGAATGGTATGCCTACCATACATGATATATTGAAATGGGAGCGAGTGGTACGCCTACCACACATGATATATTGGAATGGGAGCGGTTGATACGCCTACCACGAGATATTGAGAACTGGGATCGGGTTGCACGCCTGCAATGAGATGAGTTGAATATGAAAGTTGCCTTGTCTGTTTATTATTGCTAGAAGTTAAGCTGTAGATGTACGTACCATTATTCCTGATATTTTGTTTCTATCTGTTACCCCTGAAGCATGCTCCCCTCCCCAGCAGAAATTGTTACGTTCTTGCTACTTTTCCGTTGTACTTGTATATATATCTGCACAGGATTGTTTCAAGTCTGGTCCTAGCCTCGTCACTACCTCGCCGGGGTTAGGTCAGACACTTACCAGCACATGGGGTCGGTTGTACTGATGCTACACTCTGTGCTATTTGCACAGGTCCAGGTTTCGAGCAGCAGCAACAACATTAGTACGGGAGCAAGCCTTCAGTCCGGCGAGACCTGAGGTAGCCTTGCGGGCGTCCGCAGGCCCTGCGTCTCCCTTATTCTCTCTTTTCGTCTGTTGCCTCCTTGTATTCGAGACAAACAACTTATGTGTTCTTTCAGACATTTGTATTTAGTATTTATTAGTAGTTCGTGAATATTGTGACACCAGTCTTGGGTAGAGGCTTATATTGACTATTCCGCATTTTGATTCAGTTGCTATAATTAAGACTTCCGCTACTATTTAATTTCGTTGTTTTTATATCGTTGCTATAAATTGTTACAAAGGGGTTATGTTGTAAATAAAAAGTAATTAAATGTGGCTTGCCTAGCTTCTATGAGTAGGCGCCATCACGACTCCCCTGGGTGGCAAATCTGGGCCGTGATAAGTTGATATTAGAGCACTAGGTTATATAGGTCTCACAACTCACGGACAAACTTGGTAGAGTCTGAGGGATCGGTACAGAGACGTCTGTATTTATCCCCAGAGGCTATAGAGTTAGGAAAAGTTTCACATTTGTTCTCTCTTGTCGTGCGGTTCTGTTTCTCAATGCTAATTGAATTTCTACTCTGTTCTTTGGCAGATGGCAAGAACATGCGCTTCCTCGTGTACTGATCAGCAGTCCGAGCCCCAAGAAGCTCCCGCTAAGGGCAGAGGACGAGGCTGTGCTGGAGGCCGAGGTAGGGGCAGAGCTCAGCTCCTAGCAGCAGCACCAGTGGCGGAGCCTTAGATTGACTTTGACGAGGAGGTTTCGGCCCCAATCGCAGCAGTTCAGATGGGCCCAGCTCAGGTCCCAGAGGGGTTTATTGCTACCCCAGTTCTTCAGGACGCTCTAGTCTGATTGGTAGGCCTCATGGAGAGTGTCACCCGAGCAGGATTGCTTCCTGTAGCACCAACTACTTCTCAGGCTGGAGGAGGAACCCCAGACTCCTGCTGCACGTACTCTGGAGTAGGTAGCTCCCCAAGTCAGGTTTCAGTGGTTCAGCCAGCTATGATAGTTCAGCCGCTATGGCAGTTCAGCCGGGGGTAGTTGCTCAGACCGGCGATGGCGTGGCCATGTCCGCAGATGCTTTGTGGAGGTTGGACAGGTTCACCAAGGTCTTCACTACTACATTCAGCGGTGCTTCTTCTGAGGACCCCCAGGATTTCTTATATAGCTGCCATGAGGTTCTTCAGAACATGGGCATTGTTGAGTCCAATAGAGTTGATTTTGCCGTATTTCGCCTATCTGGATCCGCCAAGACTTGGTGGAGGGATTTCTGTTTAGCTAGACCAGCAGGGTCATCGTCTTTGACTTGGGATCAGTTTTCAGAGTTGTTCCTGGAGAAGTTTCTCCCCGTTACTCAGAGGGATGCTTATCGGAGGTAGTTTGAGCGCCTCCAGCAGGGTTCTATGACAGTCACTCAGTATGAGACCAGGTTTATTGATCTAGCTCGCCATGCTCTGGTCATACTTCCCACTGAGAGAGAGATAGAGAGAGTGAGACGGTTTATTGATGGACTCATCCAGCCTATTCATCTCCAGATGGCTAGAGAGGCGGAGAGTGATATCACTTTTCAGGGGGCGGCCAATGTGGCCCGGAGGATCGAGATGGTATTGCCACAGGGGGATGGTCATAGAGCAGATAAGAGGCCCCGTCAGTCAGGCCGATTAAGTGGTGCCTCCTCTGGAGGCAGAAATTCGTATGATAGGGGTCAGCCTTCTAGGCCTTTCCAGTCAGCCCTCCAAGTTTCTCAGGGTGCCCCAGGTGATCGTGGTTTTCGTGGGCAGTATTCGGACCAGCAGTCTTACAGTGCACCATAAGCACCTATCAGTGCACCGCCACTTCAGAGTTTCTAGGGCCGTCCACCGAGGGCTTGTTTCACTTGTGGTGACACGAGACACACTGCTAGGTATTGCCCTCAAGCTTTGAGCAGTTCTCAGTAGCAGGGTCCCCGTCCTATGATTCAGGAACCAGATGTTCCACAGGCCGCCCAGCTAGTTAGAGGCGGGGGTAGAGGTACTAGAGGTGGAGGTAGAGATCATAGAGGTAGAGCTCAGACCGCCAGGGGTGGAGGTCAGCTAGCAGCAGATTGACCTAGGGATACTGTTCAGGGTGGTAGGGCCCAACCCCATTGTTATTCTCTTCAGGATAGGCCCGAGGCTGAGGCTTCAGATGCAGTCATCACAGGTATGGTTCTGGTTTGTGATCGAGATGCTTCGGTACTATTTGATCCAGTGTCTACGTATTCATATGTTTCATCTTATTTCGCACCATGCTTGGTCATGCCAAGCGATGCTTTGGGTATTCCTGTATATATGTCTACACCGGTGGGTGACTCTATCATGGTCGACCAAGTCCGTCATTCGTGTGTTATAGTGATTGGGGGTCTTGAGACCCATATACTCTTGTTGCTCTTAGATATGGTTGACTTTGATATCATTTTGGGTATGGACTGGTTATCACCCTATCACGCTATCTTGGACTGCCATGCCAAGACTGTGACCTTAGCATTGCCAGATATGCCTCATTTAGAGTGGAGGGGCACTCTAGTTTATTCTACCCGCATGGTCATTTCGTACGTGAAGGCTCGACGTATGGTCGAGAAGGGGTGTCTGGCCTATTTGGCCTATGTTCATGATTCTAGTGCTAAGGTTCCTCCTATAGACTCTGTGCCTATTCTTCAGGAGTTTCCAGATGTTTTCCCTTCAGACCTGTCGGGTATGACACCCGACAAGGACATTAATTTCTGTATTGATTTGGCTCCAGACACCCAACCTATTTCTATCCCGCCATATCGTATGGCCCCGCCGGAGATGAAGGAGTTAAAGGACCAGTTGCAGGATTTGCTAGAGAAGGGTTTTATTAGACCCAGTGTTTCACCTTGGGGCGCGCCAATGTTATTTGTCAAGAAGAAGGACGGATCGATGAGGATGTGCATAGATTACCGACAATTAAACAAGGTAACGATTAAAAATAAGTAACCACTGCTGAGGATTGATGATTTGTTCGACCAACTTCAGGGTGCTAGGGTATTCTTCAAGATTGACTTGCGATCTGGCTACCATCAGTTGCAGATTAGGGCATCGGATGTCCCTAAGACAGCTTTTCGCACTCGGTATGGGCATTATGAGTTCTTGGTCATGTCATTTGGGTTGACCAATGCCCCAGCAGCATTCATGGTGTTGATGAACCGAGTGTTCAGGCCATATTTGGACATGTTCGTGATAGTCTTTATTGATGATATTTTGGTATACTCCCGCAGCCAGGAGGAGCACGAGTAGCACCTTAGAGTGGTTCTTCAGACTTTGAGGGATAGTCAGTTATATGCCAAGTTCTCCAAGTGTGAGTTTTGGCTGAGTTTAGTAGCATTTCTGGGTCACGTTGTATCATCAGAGGGTATTTAGGTGGACCCGAAGAAGATTGAGGAAGTCAAGAATCGGCCTAGACCAATATCAACTACATAGATTCGGAGTTTCTTGGGGTTGGCAGGCTACTACCATCGATTTGTGAAGGGGTTTTCATCTATTGCAGCCCCGATGACCAGGTTGACCCAGAAGGGTGCCCAGTTCAGATGGTCAGAGGAACGTGAGGCGAGCTTTCAGAAAGCTCAAGACAGATCTGACTACGGCACGAGTGTTGGTTTTGCCCATAGGATCTGGGCCTTATACTATCTATTGTGATGCTTCCCGTATTGGGCTTGGTGCAGTGTTGATGCAGGGTAGCAAGGTTATTGCCTATGCTTTGAGACAGTTAAAGATTCATGAGAAGAACTATCCAGTGTATGATTTAGAGTTGGCAGCTATTGTTCATGCCTTGAAGATTTGGAGGCACTATTTGTGTGGCGTGGCATGTGAGGTGTTCACTGACCACAAAAGTTTTCAGTACTTGTTCAAGCAAAAGGAGTTGAATTTAAGGCGGAGGAGGTGGTTGGAGTTGTTGAAGGATTATGATGTCACCATTTTATATCATCCGAGGAAGGCCAATGTGGTGGCCAATGCTTTGAGTAGGAAGTCAGCCAGTATGGGCAGTCTTGCTTATATTCCAGTCAGTCAGAGGCCGCTTGCTTTGGATGTTCAGGCCTTAGCCAATCAGTTCGTGAGACTGGATATTTTGGAGCCCAATTGTGTGTTGGCTTGCACGATCGCTCGTTCTTTATTATTGGAGCATATCCGTGATCGGCAGTTTGATGATCCCCATTTGTGTATCCTTAAGGACACGGTGTAGCGTGGAGGTGCCCAACAGGTTACCTCAGATGCGGATGGAGTCTTGAGATTGCAGGGGCGAGTTTGCGTGCCCAATGTGGTTGGGCTTCGAGATTTGATTTTAGAGGAGGCCTATAGCTCCCGGTACTCTATTCATCCAGGCGTCGCGAAGATGTATCAGGATTTGTGGCAGTATTATTGGTGGCGTAGGATAAAGAAGGATATTGTTACATATGTGGCTCGGTATTTGAATTGTCTGCAGGTTATGTACGAGCATCAGAGGCCTGGTGGTTTGTTTCAGAGGATTGATCTTCCCGAGTGGAAGTGGGAGAGGATCACTATTGACTTTGTTATCGGACTTCCGTTGACTCGGAAGAAGTTCGATGCAGTTTGGGTCATTGTGGATAAGCTGACCAAGTCAGCCCATTTCATTCATGTGGCAGTCTCCTATTCATCCGAGAGATTAGCTGAGATTTATATCCGGGAGATTGTTTGCCTTCATGGTGTGCCAACATCTATCATTTCGGACCGGGGTACGCAGTTTACCTCGTGCTTTTGGAGAGTAGTTCAGCGAGAGTTGGGCACACGGGTTGATTTGAGCATAACATTTCATCCCCAGACGGACGGTCAGTCCGAGCGGACTATTCAGATTTTGGAGGATATGCTTGAGCTTGTGTTATTGACTTTGGAGGTTCGTGGGATCAGTTCTTGCCTTTGGCGGAGTTTCCCTACAACAACAACTACTAGTCGAGCATCCAGATGGCTCCTTATGAGGCTTTATATGGTAGGCGGTGTCAGTCTCCGATTGGATGGTTCGAGCTAGGAGAGGCTCGTTGATAGGTACGGATTTGGTTCAGGAGGCCTTGGACAAGGTCAATATCATTCAGGATAGGCTTCGTTCAACTCAGTCCAGGCAAAAGAGCTATGCAGATCGTAAGGTTCGAGATGTAGCTTTCATGGTTGGTGAGCGAGTATTGCTCCGAGTGTCGCCTATGAAGGGCGTGATGAGATTTGGGAAGAAGGGCAAGCTTAGCCCTAGGTTCATTGGTCCGTTTGAGATTCTTGATTGAGTGGGAGAGGTGGCTTATAAACTTGCGTTGCCGCCCAGCTTATCAGTCGTGCATCCAGTTTTTCATGTATCCATGCTTCGGAGGTATCACGGAGATCCAGCCCACGTGTTAGATTTCAGCACTATCCAGTTGGACAAGGACTTGTCTTACCAGGAGGAGCCGGTAGCTATTCTGGACCGGCAGGTTTGTTAGTTGACATCCAAGAGTTTTTCTTCTGTTCGTGTTCAGTGGAGAGGTTAGCCTCCTGAGGCATCCACTTGGGAGTCTGAGTCCGATATGCGGAGCCGTTATCCCCACCTTTTCCCCGACTCAGGTACTTCTTTCTTTTGTCCGTTCGAGGATGAACGGTTGTTTTAAAGGTGGAGAATGTGACGACCCAAAGGGTCATCACCTATTTTCTTTCTCATTCCGTGCTTCCGAGGCCTTGAAAACCTCATTTTTAGTTGCCTCGATTTGCTCGAGCAGTCCGGGCGCGTAGTCGGAAAGCTCAAATGTGAAATTTTATGTAAAATGCTAAAATTTGGTATTAAAATAAATAAGTTTGACTTTGGTCAATATTTTGGGTAAACGGACCCGGACCCGTGATTTGACGGTCCCGGAGGGTTCGTGGAAACATATGGGAGTCGGTCGTATGCCCGAAATCAAAATTCGAGGTCCCGAGCTTGAGAAATGAATTTTTAAAAAGAAATTGTTTTTCTAAAATTATTAAGGAAAATAAAAATGAAAATCGATTAGAACGTGTTGGTATCGAGCCCGTATTTTGGTTCCAACGCTTGGTACAGGTCTTATATGTGATTTAAGATATTTCTGTGAAGTTTGGTTGAAATCGGACATCGTTTGACGTGTTTCAGACTACAAGTTCTATATTTGATAGTTTACGAAGTTTGAAGAAAAAAGATTGATTTTGAGGTTTGATTCATTATTTTTTATGTTACTTTGGCGATTTGATCGCACGGTTAAGTTCGTAGAATATTGTTGAGTTAGTGTATTTGTTTGGTTAGGAGCCCTTTGGGCTCCGGAGTATTTCAGAGGTGTTTTGGAGTGATTCGGACTTGGGAAAAATTGCAGAAAATGGGTTTCAGCTGTTGTAGACAATTCCTTATTCGCGTTCGCGATGCTTCGTCCGCGTTCGCGATGCCTTGAGTTGGTCCTTCATCGCGTTTGCATTACCCCATCGCGAACGCATAGGGTTATTTGACCCAGGGGGACTTGGCCAAATTTTCCTCTTCGCGTTCGCATACAGCCACTCACGAATGCGTAGCCTTACAAATTCATTCACCGCGTTCGCGTAAGCTCCAACGCGTTCACATAGAACAAAATTCTGAATCCCCAGCTTTTACTCTTCACGTTCGCACACCCTTAGCTCGCAAACGTGATGGCCTTTCCAGTGATACCCTTCGCGAACGCGACCCTCTTGTCGTGGGTGAATGTGGGATTTATTTTTGGTCCGAACCTCGTGTTTTGACCAAGCGGGCCCGGGGGCAATTTTGGAATTTTAGGAAGAAAGCTTAGAAATCTATAATTAGGCATTGGGTTTGATTTGTTTAGTATATATTGATACTATGGAATCATTATTGTATAGATTTGATTGAGTTGGAGCCGAATTCGAGAGGGAAAGTGATTGTTGTGGATTGATTCGGCCATGGAAGTCTAAGTAAGTGTTTGGTATAACCCTAGCTTGAGGGATTAGGAGTTGAGTCATAATTGCTATTTGTTTTGTGTTGGGTACGATGTATGTGCATGGTGACGAGTATCCATGTGTCGGTGTCGAGCATGACCGTGAGTCTTAATTTTGCTAATTGTGTACTCTTGGTTGATCCTATGAAAGTTGCGACTGAATATTAATATTAGTTGTGCCAAGAAGAAGTTGAATAGGATTGCTTATAGCTGACTCTCCCTTGTCGGGACTTGTTGTGATTATTCCCTTGCCGGGATTGTATTGTGTACTGTGTTGAAAGTATTGGGAGCGGGTGGTACGCCTACTACATAATATATTGAAATGGGAGCGAGTGGTACGCCTACCATATGATATATTAAAATGGGAGCAAGTGGTACGCCTACCACATGATATATTTAAATGGGAGCGAGTGGTACGCCTCCTTGTATTCGAGACAAAAAGCTTATGTGTTCTTTCAGACATTTGCATTTATTATATCTTAGTAGTTCGTGAGTATTGTGACACTAGTCTTGGGTAGAGGCTTATATTGACTATTCCGCATTTTGGTTCCTTTGCTATAATTAAGACTTTCGCTACTATTTAATTTCGTTATTTATATATTGTTGCTATAAATTGTTACAAAGGGGTTATGTTGTAAACGAAAAGTAATTAAATGTGGCTTGCCTAGCTTCTATGAGTAGGCGCCATCACGACTCCCGTGGGTGAGAAATCCGGGTCGTGACACTATATGGGGGCTTCTAGCACCTCTTGTGCTCAAGGGAACCACAAAAAAGAAATAAGTGTTCCTTTGTCCGACCTTGTTCCCTCCATGTTATTGACATAATGATGTCCAATCCGGTACATATTAAAAATATTTGTTGAGCATGTTATTGACATCCAATACCATATTAAAGAAGTTATGAAAAAATCAATAAAAATATATACTGGCAAGTACGACGAGGAGCCAACCATCCAAGAGGCAAAAGGTAGATGAACATCTTCCTTTGCATTACATAGTAGGTTTGTTCTTGTAGCGGCCACAGGGTTATCAAAGTTTCACGACCCAAATCTTCCTCCGTAAGATGTGGTGACGACACCTAGTCTCTAAGACTAGGTAAGCCTAGCAGTTGCGGAATAATTGAAATAATAACAAGAATAACGCCTAATACTTAACAACAACATGTATGTGTATGTGTGTGTGTATATATATATATAAAGCTGGAAAACTGCTCGGCATATACAAGTAAACCAACAACTCGGGTATAGACAACTCCCAAAACCTAGTAGTCACAAGTCACAAGCTCTAAGGAATTTCTTCTAGCTATCTCTATACATCAACATCTAGGAAAAATAAATAAGAACAACATAAAAGGATATAGGGGGACTCCGAGGTCTGCGAATGCTGGCAAATATACCTTGAGTCTCCGTAGCAGCTGCATGTACTCTCTACTAATAGCAAGGCTGGTAGGAGGTACTTGGATTTGCACACAAAACATGTGCGGAAGAGTAGCATGACCTAACCTCGGTAGAGTAGTGATAAGGTCAGGTCAGGCCCTACTAATATATAATAAATAAGTTAGATGATATAATAATATAATGAAAAGATGGAGAATTTAACAATGAGAAGTTACAGAGAGGTAATAACACATCACATAAAGAATAAACAATAGGGGCGCTCCCGAGGTATCACCTCGTAGTCCCAAAAGTAAATACTCAATTAGGGAGCTCTTGAGGTACCGCCTCCCAAAAGTAAATATGCAACAGAAGAGCTCCTGAGGTACCGCCTCATATTCCCAACGTAACTACACAGCTCAAAACCGATGGAACATTGAATTCACAGCAAGAAATCCTACAGTTAAGGACTAAATACAAAAATCAAGGAAAACAGGAAACTCAACTAAGCATGCTATACAGATTTCAAATAAACATTTAAGACACGTAGACATGCGATATTAGCCTAAACATGATAACTACACATGCTGGGATAACTCTGTTAAGATATAACAGGTTATTATTCAGTAAAAATCGGATTTTCAACAATTAGTTCTTGTACGTACTTGTAAGCTCGCGTACACGACACTCACATATCACAACATTGTTACAATAACACCAAATACTAAGGGGATTCCCCACACACAAGGTTAGGCAAGTCACTTACTTCGAACCAAGCTCAATCAGTCAATAAGAATTCCTTTTCCTCGACTTTCCAACTCTGAATGGACCAATCTAGCCAAAAGAAATTACATACTATAAATATAACTATAAGAAACTAATCTAATTAATGAAATCAAGACTTTAACAAGAAATTAGAAAATCGCCCCAAAAAGTAGACCCGTGCCCACGTCTCGAAATCGGGTAAAAGTCAGAAAATAAGAACACCCATTCAAACATGAGTTCACCCATACCAAATTTACTTAAATACGATACCAAAACCTCAATCAAAAGCAAAAAATTCAGTTTAAGAACTTTTCAACTTTTTCCTCAAATGTCTCAACTCAAATCCTCTAAATGATGAAATTAATGATGGATTAGTGGATATTAATAAAAAACAAGTCAACAATCCTTACCCAAATGTTTTCTCTGAAAAAACCCTCGAAATTTTACCCCAATCCGAGTTCCCTAGGTCCAACAATAAAAATGGGAGAAGAACCCTCGATTTGAAATTTTAAAGTCTGCCCAGGCCTTTTTTTCTTCGCGAACGCGGAATGTGCCTTGCGTTCGCGAAGCACAAAAATTCTCAGCTGCTAGATTCCTTTTCGCGAACGAGAGCTCACCCATATAAATACATTGATCACTGCCCCAGGCCTTCGCGAACGCGTTGGCTTACCGCCTGACATCTACCCCATTCCCCCCCCCCCCCCCC
>MU788797.1:24829-67027 GCA_026770625.1 Nicotiana glauca
ATGAACGCGAAGAGTATTCTTCACATGCCACCCAGAACCCCTTCGCGAACGCGAGACCCCTCTCGCGAACGTGATGAAGGAAACTAACGACAAAACATTAGTGATTTTATGCAAATCCAACAAGTCCCGAAATATTCTTAACATGATGCAAATCACACCCGAGGACCCTGGGACCTCAACCAACAACACCGACAAGTCCTAAACAACATACGAACTTAGTAGAGCCTTCAATCACATAAAAAAAGTTCTAAAAATACGAATCACACCCCAATTCAAGCTTAATGAAATTCAAAACTTCAAACTTCTACAACCGATGCCGAAACCTATCAAGTCACGTCCGATTGACCCCAAATTTTCCACACAAGTCATATTTGACATTACAGACCTACTCCAACTTCCAAAAGCAGATCCGACCCCGCTATCAAATAGTCCACTCTCGGTCAAACTTCTCAAAAATCCAACTTTTGTCATTTCAAGCCTAATTCAACTACAAACTTCCATATCACAATCTAGACACGCTCCTAAGTCCAATATCACCCAAAGGAGCTAATGGAACTGACGAAACTCCATTTTGGGGCCGTCTTCACACAATTCCAACCGTGGTCACAATTCCAACCGTGGTCAAAATCCTAGAACTTAAGCTTCTATTTTAGGGACTAAATGTCCCATTTCACCCCAAAACCAAAGACAATTCCTCCCGTCAAGTCACATAAGCATAAAAAATGGAGGGAATAGTAGATAGGGGATAAGACTCTCAAAACAACCGGCCGGGTCGTTACATCCTCCCCCTCTTAAAATAATCGTTCATCCTCGAATGAGTATAGAGACATACCTGAAGTGGTGAACATATGAGGATAACGGCTGCGCATATCACGCTCGGTGTCCCAAGTCGCCTCCTCGACTGGCTGAACCCTCCACCGAACCTTTATTAAAGTAATATTCTTTGACCTCAACTTTTGAACCCACTTGTCCAAAATGGCCACCGGCTCCACGGCATAGGACAAGTCATTATCCAACTGGACTGAGCTGAAATATAACACATAAGATGGATCGCCGATGATACTTATGGATCATAGAAACATGGAACACTGGATAAATTCCTGCTAGGTTGGGAGGAAAGGCAAGCTCATAAACAACCTCCCCAACTCGCCAATCAACCTCGAATGGGCCAATAAACCTTAGGCTCAGCTTTCCCTTCTTCCCAAACCTCATAACACCCTTCATGGGTGACACCCGGAGCAGGACCCGCTCCCCAACCATAGATGCAACATTCCAAACCTTCCGATTCGCATAACTCTTCTATATGGACCGAGCTGTATGAAGTTGATCCTGAATGACCTTAACCTTTTCCAAAGCATCCTAAACCAAGTCTATACCCAATAACCTACTCTCGCCCGACTCAAACCAACCCACTAGAGATCGATACCGTCTACTACACGAAGCCTAATACGGGTCCATCTTAATGCTCAACTGATAATTGTTATTGTAGGCAAACTCCGCAAGCGGCAATAAATGATCCGAAGAACCCCAAACTCCATCAAAAAAGGATAGAGCTTATCCTCCAGTATCTAAATAGTGCGCTCGAAGTATCAGTCTGTTTAAGGGTAAATTTTTGTGCTCAACTCAACTCGAGTACCTAACTCATGTTATATGGCTCTCCAAAACCGCGATGTAAAATGTGTACCCCAGTTAGAGATGAAAAATACCGGAACGCCATGAAGCCTAACATTCTCGCGGATATAAACTCAAGCCAGCTACTCGGAAGAATAAGTAGTCATCACTGGGATGAATTAAGCTTACTTGGTCAACCTATCCATAATCACCCAAATCATATCAAACTTCCTTTGAGTCTGTGGGAGCCCAACAACAAAATACATAGTGATCCGCTCCCACTTCCACTCAAGAATCTCTAGCTTTTGAAGTAATTCACCTGGCCGTTGATGCTCATACTTCACATATTGATAATTTAGACACTGAGATACATACTATACTATGTCCAACTTCATTCTCCTCTACCAATAATGATGCCTCAAATCCTGATACATCTTTGCGGCACCTGGGTGAATGGAGTATCGCAATTTGTGAGCCTTCTGGAGAATCAACTCACAAAAACCATCTACATCGGGCACACATAGCCTACCCTACATCTTTAATGCACCATCATCGCCAATAATGACCTCCTTAGCATCACCATGCTGAACCGTGTCCCTAAGGACAAGCAGATGGGGATCATCATACTAACGCTCCCCGACACGATCATAAAGAGAAGATTGAGAGATCATACAATCTATAACTTGACTCGGCTTAGAAATATCCAATCTAACAAACTGTTTGACCAAAGCCTGAACATCCAGCGCCAATGGCCTCTATGCTATTGATAGATATGCTAAGCTGCCCAAACTCTCCGCTCTGCGACTCAAGGCATCGGTCACCATATTGGCCTTCCCGGGATGGTATATAATAGTGATATCATAATCCTTAAACACCTATAACCACCTCCGCCGACTCAAGCTAAGATCCTTCTATTTCAACAGATGCTGCAGACTTTAGTGGTCAGTGTAGATCTCACAAGGGATACCGTACAAATAGTGTCACTAAATCTTTAATGCATGAAAAATAGCTGCTAACTCAAGGTCGTGGACATGATAGTTCTTCTCATGCACCTTAGACTGTCTAGACGCGTAAGCAATCACCATACCGTCCTGCAGCAACACCGCACCGAGACCAATCCATGACGCATCACAATATATAGTCAAAGTTGTCTTGGGATTTTGAAAGCTCTCCTTACACTCCTCTGTCCACCTGAACGGAGTACCCTTCTAGGTTAGCCTACTCATAAGTGCTCAATAGATGAGAAGCCCTCTACAAATCAAGGATAATACCCCACCAAACCAAGAAAACTTCGGGTCTCTGTAGCTGAGGACGGTCTGGGCCAACTATGCACTGCTTCAACCTTCTCCAGACCACCTTGATCCCATCACTCGACACTACATAACCCAAAAATGCCACTGAATCTAGCCAAAACTCACACTTTGAGAATTTTGCATATAACTTCTTTTCTATCAAGGTATGTTGCACAGTTCTCAGGTGCTGCTCATGATCCTCCTGACTCTGGGAGTACACCAAAATGTCATCAATAAACATAATGACAAATGAGTTAAGATAGGCCGAAATGAATCAAGTGCATGAATGTTGCTGGACCATTGGTTAGCCCAAATGATATCACAAAGAACTCGTAGTGACCATATCGAGTCCTGAAAGTAGTCTTCAGTATATCTGGCTCTCGAATATTCAACTGATGATAGCCTAAATACAAGTCAATCTTGGAAAACACTCTGAGACCATGTAACTGATCAAATAGGTCATCAATACAAGGGAATGGATACCTGTTCTTCAATGTAACTTTGTTTAACTGGCGATAATCAATGCACATACGCATAGAACCATCCTTCTTCTTCACAAACAAGACTGGATCACCCCAAGGTGACACACGGGCCGAATGAAGACCTTATCAAGCAACTCCTATAACTGCTCCTTTAACTCTTTCAACTCAGGCGGAGCCATATGATATGTAGGAATAGAGATGGGCTGAGTGAGTGGTAGCAAATCAATACCAAAGTGTGATATCCCTTTCGGGCGGCATGCTCGGAAGATTCGCTGGAAATTCATCTGGATAATTCCTCACTATCGGAACTAACTCAACGATAGGGGTATCAATACAGACATCTCTCATATAAGCTAGATACATGTCACACCCCTCCTCAACCATTCGTTAAGCCTTAAGAAATGAAATAACTCTACTAGGAGTATACTCTAAGGTACCTCTCTACTCTAACCGCGCTAATCCTGGCATAACCAGCGTCATAGTCTTTGTGTGATAATCAAGAATAGAATAATGGGGAGACAACCAGTCCATGACCAAAATAATATCAAAATCTACCATACTGAGCAATAATAAATTGGCTCAAGTCTCAAAAGCACTTAGAACAACCAAACACGACCGATACAAATGGTTAACAAAAGGAGAATCTCCCACATGTGTAGAAACATAAACATGAGAACTCAAAGAATCACGGGAGATGCCTAAATACAGAGCAAAATAAGATGACACATAAGAATAAGTGGAGCCTAGATCAAATAAGACTAATGCATCCCAAAGACAGATTAGAACAATACCTATAATAACAGAGTTGGATACAACTGTCTTTGTACGAGCAGGAAGAGCATAATATCTAGCATGTTCCCCCTCTAGGGCGACCTCTACCTTATCGGCCTCCGCCTCGGGTTGGCTGAGTGGGTGGAGTGGTAGATGGTGCTGTAATTATAGCTTGGGACCCAATGGAGCACGCGGTGCCTGGGTAGTTTGTGGAGTTACACCCCTTCTAAGTCCGGGGCAATCCCTCACCATATGGCGAGTGTCGCCACACTCAAAACAAGCTCTCAAAGGCATGGCCAGCTCGAGAGTCGGGACAGGTCGGCTGGACTAACCACTGAAAGCACTCCGTGCAGGAGGTGCACTAGACAATGGCGGTGCATAATAAGGATCATGAGGCCTAGGAGTGGTAGAAATACACTAGCGGCTGGAAGTACTAAATGAACAGGGCGACTCACACAGCCCCTATAATGACGAGTTGCCGCTAGGGCATTAGTACCATTATAAGTGCTAGATTCTCGATACTTCTTGGCCTCTCTCTTCTCTCTCTCTTGAATCAGCATGCCCTCTAATCTCCTAGAAATCCCCACTACCTGCTGGTATGCAATGTCCATCTACAACTCTCGGACCATGCTAAATCTGATACTGGGGTTGAGCCCCTTGATAAATCAATGGACTCTCTCTTGAACTGTACCAACCAAGGCTGGTGTATGTCTAGCCAAATAATTGAAGCGAACTGCATACTCTGACACAGTTAAAACACCCTGACGCAACTGCATAATCTCTGCGTGCCATTCATTTTTGACACTCTAGGGAAAATACTCCCACAAGAACATATCCAAGAACTGAGTCCAAGTGAGTGAAGCTACCTTAGCCGGACTACCCAACTCATAAGCACGCTACCACTGATAGGCCGCTCCTCTAAGCTGGAACGTAATGAAATAAATCCCACTTGACTCTGCTACACCCATAGTACGGAGGATACGGTAGCACTCATCAAGAAAACCCTAGGCATCCTCTAATTCCAAGCCACTAAAAGTAGGAGTGTGGTACTTTTTGTACCGCTCGATCCCGAGCTGCTCCTCCTCAGAAATTGCTGCCCTACCCTCGGGCCGAACTAGGGCTACTGATTGTATTGCTATGACCTCGAGAACCTGGTCGACATGAACCCGCTGCTCTAGGGTGTAGACTATGGGAGTTTGTACTCCTACCCCGACCTGAGATATGGCAGGAGCAAGTGGAATCAGCCTTGCATGAGCTAAAGTACCGAACATGCTCAAAGATTGGGTGAGGGTCTCCTGAAGAGCTGGTACAGTAACAGATGTCTCAGGTGCCTGCGCTCCAATTGGAGATGCTGATGGATCATCTGTAGCAGATCGTGCGGGTGCTTTGGCTACACCACGTGGATGTCCTCGGCCTTTACCCCGGCCTCTCACGGCTCCAGCAGAGGGCGCGGGTTCCTGGTCATATGATCCAGCTGTATGTGTCCTCACCATCCGTGAGAGAACAGAAAACAGAAGTTTAGAATTCCGAAGTGAACAATTTAGTACGACAAGGAATCAAAGAAGTGAAATTTTCCTAACAGTTCCATAGCCTCCCAAACATAAGTACAGATGTCTCCGTACCGATCCTCGAGACTTTACTAAAACTGCTTGTGACTCATAACACCTATGAACCTAGAGCTCTGATACCAACTTGTCACGACCCAAATCTCCCTTTGTAAGATGTCCTGACTACACCTAGTCTCTAAGAATAGGTAAGCCTAACAATTATGGAATAACTGAAATAATAACAAGAATAACGGCTAAACCTTAGCAACAACATGTATATATATAGATAAAGCTGGAAAACTGCAGTTTGGCATATATAAGTAAAAAAACAACTTGGGTATAGAGAACTCCCAAAACCTGATAGTCACACATTATAAGCTTTAAGTAATTTGTTCTAGTTATATCTATACATCAACATCTAGGAAAAATAAAAAAGAACAACGTAAAAGGATAGAGGGGGACTTTGAGGTCTACGGACGCTGGCAGATATACCTTGAAGTCTTCGTAGCAGTAGCACATACTCTCTACTAATAGCGGGTCTGGTAGAAGGTGAACATATGCTATACCACAACGATACCAGTAAGTGCCAAGCCTAACTCGGTAGAGTAGTGACGAGGTTAGGTCAGCCCCCACCGGTATATAATAATTAAGGCAGATGATATAGTAATATAATGAAAAGATGGAGAATCAAAAAATGAGAAGTTATAGAAAGGTAACAACACAACATATAGATAAAAAACAATAGGGGATCTCCCGAGGTACCTTCTCGTAGTCCCAAAAGTAAATACTCTATAGGGAAGCTCTCGAGATACCACTTCATAGTTCCAAAAGTAAATATGCAATAGGAACTCCCGAGTACCGCTTTGTAGTCCCAACGTAAATACACAGCTCAAAACTGATGGAACAACAAATTCACAACAAGAAATCCTACAGTTAAGGACTAAATACAAAAATAAAGGAAAATAGGAAATTCAACTAAGCATTCTGCATGGATTTCAAATAAACATTTAATACACTTAGACATGCGATGGGCTAAATATGATACCTACATATGCTGGGATAACTCGATTAAGATACAACATGTTATTATTCAATAAAAACTAAATTTTCAACAATTAGACCGTGTACGTACACGTCACCTCGCATAAATGGCACTCACATATCATAACATTGTTAGAACTGTACCAAATCCTAAAGGAATTTCCCCCATACAAGGTTAGACAAGTCACTTACCTCGAACCAAGCTAAATAAGTCAATAAGAATGCCTTTTCCTTGACATTCCAACTCCGAATGGCCCAAATCTAGCCAAAAGAAATTACATACTATAAATATAACTATAAGAAACTAATCTAATTAATGAAATCAAGACTTTAATAAGAAATTAGAAAATTGCCCCAAAAAGTCGACCCGTGCCCACGTCTTGAAATTGGGTAAAAGTCATAAAATACGAACACTCATTCAACCACGAATTCACCCATACCAAAATTACTCAAATTCGATACCAAAACCTCAATCAAAACCCCAAAATTCGGTATATAAATTTTTCAATTTTCCCCCAAATTTCTCAACCCACATACTTAATTAAATGATGAAATTAACGATGTATTAGTGGATATTATTCAAAAAAAGTCAAGAACATTTACCCAAATGTTACTTTAAAAAAAACCTCAAAATTTTGCCTCAATCCGAGCTATCTAGGCCCTTCAATCAAAACGGGAGAAGAACCCTCGATTTGAAATTTTAAAGTCTGCCCAGGCCTTTTCTTCTTCGCGAACATGGAAGTGCCTCGTGTTCACGAAGCACAATAATTCTCAGCTGCCAGATTCCTCTTTGCAAACGTATCTCACCCATGCGGATGCATTGAACATTACCCCAAGCCTTCGCGAACGTGGATCTCCACTCGCAAACGCGTTGGCTTACATCTTGAGGTCCACCCCTTTGCAACTTTTTTTTCGTAAACACGTGGTCCCATTCGCGACCGCAAAGAGTATTCTTCACCGGCCACCCAGAACCTCTTCACGAATGTGAGACCTCTCTCGTGAACGCGATGAAGGAAACCAGCTTCATGCTTGGCCTTCTTTGCCCCATCGATCAGATTCCCTAGGTCGCGCATGTCCAACAGAAGATTTTCTCTTGCTAAGAGCCCTCCTTCATTGCCATTCATGTTTTGACAGCCTGCAACTCTATTTCTCATCTTCCCTTCAAGCTCCATCAACTCCTGCTCTAAATATTCCAACCCCTCTATCGACTTAGTAACAATTTCTCTCCACTTGTTGATTGTTTCCATGTCCGCTTTATGTTGTTCCAAATTCCTGGCTTCAAACTCGAGGACCCTTTTATGCAGTATCCTATATTTGAATTATGCTTCAACATCATCTATAACCCTATTCTTTAGATTAATCCCTAGCTTGACATCCCCTGCTATATCATTTACCAACCATGATGGATAGAAGTGCACATGGTCAGCATGATACCGATCTGGCTCGATAGTATCCTTCTCCACAATGACCTTTTGATGCCACATGTGTTGTGCCTCAAACATAAATGGAATGGCGTTCCCCTGGAAGTCTTCCTTGTACTGAAACATTTTGGAAACTCTTGGTATAACTTGCTTTCTCCCAGCTTGTCTCCTAACTCTGATAGGAGCATAATGATAAATCCCCGTAATCCGATTAGCACTAGATGAGGGGTATCTCTCGACCTGATGATGAATTCACTTCTAGGGAACCATTCGAACATCCAAATGTACTTTGTCATCAGTCAGATTTCTGAAGAAGTGTGCCCAACTCACAACGCTTTCCGGTTACGCAAACATATTTGGGATAAAAATCATTCTCTTTGGATGGTGATACGTTATGTGGTCATCCCATGGCCATCGTGGAAATTCTTGACAGTATTCTCCCCTTTGAAGGTGTTCCAACAACCATACTTACAAAATAGATTATAACCCTCGAAGTGCTTATACCCCTTTTTGCAACAATCTAAATCCAGTACATATCAGTCAAAATCATAAGGACCATGGTGTAAGTTTGCCCCTCAATCCCTTCCATCAAAGCCTTAGTGACCATATCTAGACGAGTGAGGATCCTTTCTCTTTGTATTGGAAATACCAGCATCCCTGAAAAATAGATAATGAACACAAAAACTCGTCGGTGAGGCCAACCCAAAGAAGTGATGTCAAACTCATCATGGTAAATGCGGTATGATTTGCTGTGTCCATAACGCTCATAGAGGAAGTTGAATGGTATATAAGACTTTTTCAAACATAATAAATCATCATTTTCCTGAAACCCATCATTTTCAAGAAACCTCGAGGAGTGCGATTTTTTGGTACCAACAAACTAGGACTATCCCACGAGAGCCCAACGAACCTCCTAGTTCTTCCAAAGGGGGAGTCATTTCTATGTCACCAAAAATAAAAGTAGCTCTCTTCTCATCCCAGAGCATAATAGTGGCCTCAATTAATGCATTGTTTGGCTGTATGTCCAACATAGTGGGTAAATTCCCAAGGACTCTTTTTACATGGTTTTTGTCACTTGGTGTGAGGTTTTCCCACCAATCCAGCAGAAAAGGTGGGATGTTTCGAACTATGCCATACCTAGGGACTTCGTGCCTCATTTCTGCAAAACAAATAGGGTTATCCCCTTTCCTCTCCAGATTTGGCTATTTACATGTTAATGATCAACATATTGGCACGTTTTCTCCAAATAATGCACAGATCGTGATTGTGTCCATTGGGACTTTGGAAATCCCGGCAGACTTTGGATAAGGCATTGTCTCAGCGAGTTATTACGAGGACAACATTCTAACTCATACTACATGATGCATGCACAGTTGATATTACAGTGGGATTTCTAGAAGAGTCTAGAACGGTACGCGGACAACTTGAGAGGGAAAGGCACGAAACCATCGACTGCACAGCTGATCGACTAGTTTTACCTCAAATAAGCCTTTAAAAATTTAAAGGGTGATTTAGGAAGAGCGCGGACAATCATCAAGTGCCGCTATGGTATTAATTACACACGAGTGGAATATGATGTGGATCATGCTTTATGCAAATATAAAACAACTCGTTATCTAATATTTTTTGCATGTTGAAAGCAGTAAATGCAGTATTGAATGAAATGTAAATACAAAGAAATAAAAATAAGGAAGAAGTTAGTTCGCACAATATGAAAATTGTAATAAAGTAGATAAGGGAGTGAGGGTGGGGAGAGACATGATGTAGCAATTCTTAAAATGTCTAAGGGAAATCACATGTTATGACCAAATTTAGCAGAGATTTACATGTGAGTTCGAATAAAGGGAAAACGGGAAAAATGGTGTACATGTGGCAAATAAAAAGGAAACAAGAGTGGGATATTCATGTAACATCAAAGATAATAAAAACACACTTATCAGAGAAGACTAATTCATATAGAGCAAATTCACTTATGGTAAGATCCTAAAAGTCCCCAGTAGAGTCGCCATGCTGTCGCGCTCCTTTTTCTCGCAAAATCGGGTTTTGACACGTGAAAAATCTTTTAAATAAGGGTGTTAAAAGGGAAGAGTTGCCACCTAACAATTTTGAGGTACGTTAGGGCACCTATTTTTTAGATAACTCTATTCAACTAGTTTGCATCACCAAAGATCGGGTAAGGACTCGAAATTATCTCGAAAAGAAGGTGTTTGACACTCTTCAAGGTCCATAACTATGGGTCTCATCCGAACTCAATTATATGAAATAGTCTATGTGATCAAAGATAAGAAAACAAGGAATTTGGGAAATTTATTATTACATAAATAATTGATTGAAAGACAAGGTGGGAGGTCCTAAACTTTTTAGCCTAAAGGATCACCTCGTGCAACATAAATAATACTTCTTAAATCCCTCAAGATGGGGTATTACTCATATTATTCAGCGGGCACAGACTATCATATCATGCTACCCGATTACTATCTTTAAGCTGTTACCTAGCGCACTAGTTGATTCTAAATCGTACTCTATGCGTGCACTACCCATCCCATGCCTATGGTCCAGGAGGCTTTGGACCTCTATTTAGGTAGTTCTAAACTTCACTTAGGCTGTTCAAAATGATAAAACTAATAGATAGGCAAAACAAGTTGGACTTCATATAAAAGCAATTAAGGGCTCAAGTTAGCCTCCACACTTTGACAATGAATGCACGCAAACACATTGAGCATTTGACAGTTGCAAATTTTAGACTAATTAAAGTTGTTGAATCCTATAGGCATGATCTCTATGTGATTTTGGATTTTAATGGGCAGACAGTTTCATATATACTAGTCAATTTCTTAATACGATTTCTAGAAGACTACGCAGTTGTTTATTGATTATACGTATATACATGATATGTAGGCGATTCACGCAATAACTAACAATGGTAATCACAAGAGCATGTTCAGAACTGCTTAGTCGAGTTCTATAGGCATGGTTTCTAATAATGATAATTAGCACAATGTTGAAAATTCGACATGAGCACTTGAAATGAATGAGCAGGATAATAATGAACACTGATTTTAGATCCTATACTACCTAATGCACACTGAGATATTAATATCATATATGCATGGTTTCTAACAAGTAAAAGCAGAACACATTTGAACCAAAATGAAGAACCTATAGGCAGGATTACTAACACATAATAATAGAACATGTTGGAGCATAATGATAGATTTTTAAGCAAAATAGAATACCTATAGGCATGATTTGTATAATAATTGAACATAATAACACATTTGAGCACAGAAAGCACCTATCGGCAGGATCTCTACCCATTTTAATGCAAATATTAAGATAAAACCCTTCTCCCGTTTTTACTAATACCCCAATTGTTATTACATCATTATACATAAATATAGTAGGCCTAAGACAGGCCCAAAGCACAGCCAGCCAGGCCAGGCCTTCACATAGCTCACAACAACCCAGAAGACAGTTTTGATAGCCAAAACCCAGTAGCTATCAGAAATACAGTCATGTACACAAGCTCATTGGCTTATTTAGCAAGTGAAATGGGATAGAATTGAGCAATTAATACAAACATGGCAAGGAACCTTGGATCCTAGTGCATAATAGTTCCCAAGGGCTTCAATAACCCATGGTTGTGCTCACACTAGGGAGGTTAACAGATTCAGGGATAGACTGAGGACCAAATCCTAGTGTGTCAGAGTTTACAAGAGTCTCAATTGGACCCCGAGCAATGCTCACACTAGGGATGTCAGAGGATAGTTACTAAGTAGCCTTGGCTTTCAGCCGACTAAGAAGTAAGAACTCAAAGAGGCCAAGTAGTAAAGGAATAGAATGAGGTTAAGGGACAACACTGAAGGACAGAATCAAATTGAGAACATATAAATATGTAAAAACATGCTTGGGTTTAAGAACAAACTTAATAAGTTCAACACATAATGCATATATTAACAAGACAAGTTGCAAGGCAGACTTATAGTGAGAAGAAAAAGAGAGTTCGGATTATGTTAAGTGTAGAAGGATAGTGTCACAAAAAGGAATCATGTCAATTGGCAACAGAACCGAATAGGCTGAGAACTAATTAAGGCAATTACTAGGGAATCAAAATAGGAACAAAAAAGGTTACATCACAGATAATTCAGAAATAGACTTATTACATACTTGATGAATACATTTATACTTAGTCAGCTAATCCATAGAAAGCAGATAATAGAGGGGTGGCTATCAATAACACATAGGCTAGGCAGAATTAAAAGAAATCGATCAACTCAAGTCCAAACATGTTTCAGACTACAAATGTAATGATATTTAGATTAGCAAAGCCTAAAATTGAAATAACACATTGAACAAAAATCTTCAAAAGTGAAAACACATGTTAATAATAGATAAATTAGAATGAAATGAAAAAGGTTTGGTAACTCACCAGTTAAATGAAACAAGAAAGAAAGAAAGCCCACAATGTTATGAATATCAACGAAAGAGCAAGAACCCAGAATTTCTGGCCTTGGCTTTCAGCCGGCCAGCAACCAAAATGCAAAACAAGATTGTTAAAAAGCAAAGAACACACAACTTTAATTTTTAGTTTTTTTTTTCTTAATGATTCAAGAACTGTTTCAAAGGGGGATGGGGAAGGGTTTATAAAGTGTAGAAAACGAACACACAAACATGAAAAATTATCAGTCAAACACTAGAAAGGAAAGAAATCAAAATTAGCAAGGAAAAGAAAAAAATTTCAAAACCCTAATTTTAGGTAAAGTACACAAATCGGCAGAAATCTAAATTAAATAAAAGGCAAAAATCAAATGCTGCATAGAATAAGATGAACATAGACAGAAATAACATTTAAATCAGAGAATCGAACCAGATTTTGTTTGATTTAAAAGAATTTGAAACCCTAATTTTAGGGTAAGTAAAAAATCGACAAAGAAGAACAAATTTACACAAAATAGAATGCATATAGACAAGATAACACTTGAAATCAAAGAATCAAACCAGATTTGGCTGGATCTTAAAGAGATTTGAAACCCTAATTCTTAAGGTAAGTAAGAATCACAAAGATACACAAAGATTCATATAATAAAAGAACAAGAACGAACATAGACAGAAAAGGTCAAGGAACTAAACCAGCTTTGGTTCAAAGTTGATGAGATCTGCTTGCCATGTTTAGGAAATATAAAAGGTTCCAGTACTAGGGGAAAAGAGAATGTGGCAAGAAATTAAACAGCTATGTAATCCCATGTCCAGTAGGATTAGGAGAGAAAAATTGGGGGGAGACAGCTAGGGTTTGGGCAGAGAGATGAGAGGATCCAAATGCGGCAGACGGTGAAGAATAATTTAAGGTTAGGGGGTTTGGTTAATTAAAAGGGTAGGAATAATATGGGTCGTTGATCTCAGATATCAACGGCCACGATTAGCTGGGGATTCAGGGCCGGGTAAGTTTAATTAGTTGGTTTTAGGGATTGTTTGGTTTTGGGCTCAAAGGTCATTAGGTTGGGAATGGGTAGCTTTAGGTCCGAAATTAAGGTGAATTTGGGGCCAGTAAATACCCAATGTTTAACAAATAAATAATTAATAAAAGTAATTAATAAATACCAAAAAAAAATCATTTGTGCACTAAGATGATTAAAAATAATTACAACATTATAAAAATATAAAAAGTCTTTTTCTGCATAAATAATGTAATTATACATTAATATGAGCTATTATTCCATAAATGTGCAATTAGCCCTAAAAATATAAATATATATAAATATTATGATGGTACAAATGATAAGTTTAGATAATTAAATAATCATAAAATAATTTGAAGGATAATTATTGGATATTTATATATAATAAAATGCAGGAATAAATTGGTTTAAAATCTTTAAAAATTATAAAAAATTATAAGTATTTTTATATGCTTATAAATCAAATGATGATGCATATGCACTATTATGAAATTATATGTATGTTTATAAATCAAATGATGATGCATATGCACTATTATAAAATTATATGTATATATATTTAAAATATGAGAAAATTATATATATATATATTCTTGTGTAAAAATTTACTAAAATTTCAACAAATACTAAATTAAGCCCATAATTTTAAATAGTAAATTCAGCATTAAAAACCTTAAAGATCGAATACATCAAGTTTAAATGTTGAAATTAGATGGAAAATGTGGTCACAGTGGACGCTGGAAATCGTTGACAAAGAACTGTTCTTATCTGTTACATGCAACTAAAATAAAAAAGTAAATTTTATTCTCATGTCATTTTCTAGCTAAGCAAGCTCAGGGAATTAAACATTGGCTGCCTAGTTAAAATGATGCAGAAACTAGATTAGACTCACGCACAACATTATAAACATCGCATATACCTAAACTCCATAAATTTATGCAAGATACACTGAAATCCAAATAGTTTTCTTTCACAAAGATAAGGAGCCTATTATAGCGGGAGAAATTCAAAATTAGCAAGATTTACAAGTGATTATTCAAAAATAGCCACAATTTCAAAAGTATCGAAATTTAGCCACTCTTCATGTAAAGATAAATTTGAACAAAAATACTGCTCAAAATCCGAAAAATACTCCAGCATAATATACTGGAGTTCCAGCATAATATACCGGTGTTCCAATATAATATACCAGTCCAGCATAATTTGCTGGAATTTAATACACAGGTGCTCCAATCTCCAGTATATTATGCTGGAACTTTCCGCGTGTTGGAGTTCCAGCATAATATGCTGGAAGTTAATATGCAGATGCATCGATCTTCAGTATATTATGCTGGAACTTTCCGTGTTACAGCAATATAGTAACTATTTTTAATGACTTTACAAATGCTAGCTATTTTTGAATGACCAGTCCGAAAACTGGCTAGCTCGTGCTATTTTTATTATTACAGCCTAACATAAATTGGAAGAGCGAATCGTGTATTTAATTATTTATACTTCTAAATATGTATAGAACTTTTTGGTTTAGCTCACTATTGGTAGTCTTAAAAGAAACATGTTAGAGTAGAAGAAAGATTCGAGGCGTATAATGAGCGAAGACATGATATAGCTAACAGGAAAAGTATTACTGTATACGGTCAAAATTATACGCCTCTGATTTATAGGCTCGAGGGTCCATCCTAGGCTCGAGTACGGACGAGGTCAAGTTCGAGCCCGATGGACCAGATTTGAGCTCGAATACAGAGCGCAATGCTCGAGAGATAAGAGTACGAGGAGTACCAAGGCTGAGTATGATCGACCCCAAAATAGTACCGTTATTGATTTACAGCATAATGAGCTAGATTCATGCTATGTCCCCAAAATAATGGCACAAATCCCGGAATGGGATCGTACAATTTCGTACTAGGTGGTTAGACAGCTGTACCAAGAATATTCCTTACTGTAAATAGAAATAAACCTTATTTAGGGTTCCCTTATTATATAAAAGGACCCCAATCATTTGTAAGATCCATATAATCATTGAGAAAAGAATATACTCTCTACTTTTTGCCTACTGCTCATCAGAATTGTCCTTTAACTCTATTGCTTTTACTTTACTTTTCTTGCTAAATTGTTCTTATTGTTCTAAACCCACTTCGAGGTCGCTAAGCTCAAGGTCACTGCTGCTGAGTTATATTTGTTTGATTCACTTATTACTTTCACTTCTACTTCATATTTTTTAATTATTAATTAGTATTGAACTAAATCACATATCTTTAAAACCACAAATCAAATTTAATTGTTACTCGTATTTTCGAGGTAAACAGTTTGACGCGCACCGTGGCGCTAAAAATAATAGTGATTTTTTCTTTATTGATTCTCATTACACACGTTATTTTTATACTTTTTCTTGTAAAGAATTTTTTTACTCTCAGGTTGAAACATGTCTAGCTCACAAAATGCACCTGTTCACGACAACGAAGGTCTTGGTGAAAATAACAATATAGGGATCGGTGTACCAGATAAACCCTGGGGAAGTGCCAAACATGGAGCCAGTTGATGTTAGTTCGCATATTGATCTAAATGCAGATTTAGGCACAGACATCGAAGGGAGTGCATGCAAGGAAGCCCGACCTGGTGGACAAAGAACACAAGGAGTAGGTGATTGGGGAATCAGCCTTCAAGTGATATTCGAGATGCTGCAATCTCAACATATCGCCATTACTTAACTTCAAAGTCAAAATAAGACTCTGAGTGTAGCTGAACATGAAATAATCTGTGTGCTGAGCCAGCGCCAGAAAGGTTAAATGGACACGACTCGCGGACTGACCCCACCATTATGAAAATACTCGAAGAGCTCACTAAGAGGATCGAGTCCGAAGAAAAAGAAAATTGAAGATAATGATAAGAAGGTGGAGACTTATAACTCCCGTGTAGACCAGATACAGGGAGCACCTCCAGTTGAAAGGATTAGAGGCCAAAAAGTTATGATGCCTATTCCTAAAATGTTTCGCATGCCTGATATACCTAAATATAACGGAACAACCGACCCTAACGAGCATATTACTTCGTACACTTGCAGGATCAAAGTAAATGATTTGAATGATGCCAAGATTGAATCAGTCTTGTTGAAAAGGTTCGAATAAACATTGTCGAAAGGAGACATGATTTGGTATCACAACTTACCTCCTAGCTCTATTGACCCATTTGCTATGTTAGCAGACGCCTTCGTGAAAGCACATGCCGGAGCCATAAATGTGGCCATAAGGAAATCAGACGTCTTCAAGATAAAACAAAGGGACGACAAGATTTTGAGGGAGTTCGTATCCAGGTTTCAAATAGAAAGAATGGAATTACCACCGGTCTCTGATGATTGGGCAGTATAGGCCTTTATGCAGGGTTTGAACAAACAGAGCTCAATTGCCTCTCAATAATTAAAGCAGAACTTGATTGAGTATCCAGCTGTGACATAGTCAGATGTGCACAACCGATATAAATCAAAAATCAGGGTTGAGGACGACCAATTGGGAGCCCCCTCGGGTTCAGTTCGTCCTAACAAGTTCGCTGCTAAGCCCTCGAGGGATACGAGCAGGGAATCAAGATCAAACAGGGAATGGTATCAACCATATATCGATCAAAGGAACAATGGTTCAGGTCAGAATGCTCCTTGGAACGATCGAGGTCAAAGTTCTCGGGGACTCATAAGAAAAAGCGAATTCGATAAGCATGCCGATCCTACAGAGGAACCTCGATTATCGGAGTACAACTTCAGCATGGACGCATTAGGTATTGTGTCAGCTATTGGAAGAATCAAAGACACCAAGTGGCCCAGGCCTATACAAACTGATCCTTCCCAAAGGGACCCGAACATGATGTGCAAGTATCACGGCACATATGGTCATACGACAAAATATTGCAGGTAGCTAAGGGAAGAAGTGGCTTGGTTGTTCAACGAGGGACACCTTCGAGGATTCCTAAGTGATCGGGCTAAGAATCACTTCAGGGAGAGGGATGCAAGGAAAAATGAGCAAGAAAAACCATAGCATGTAATCTACATGATCATTGGCGGAGTCTATGTCCCTCAACGAAATGTATTCAAATGCACCAAGGTGTCAATTACAACTCGGAGCTATGTGCTCGAGGACGTCTTATCATTCTGTGGCGAGGAAGCAGAAGGCATATCTCAGCCTCATAAGGATGCCCTGGTAAGCGAACATAATAAGATCGAGGTCGTGGAGCAACTCGACCTACAAGATCAGATTGTACCTGCATTCGGGGTCCTAAATGGCTTCAACATGGCAAGCGAAACAACAAATAGAGAAATTATCTTGCCAGTAAACGTAGACGGGACCATATAAGACACTAGATTCCATGTCATCAAAGGTGACATGAGGTATAATGCACTCCTCGAGAGACTATGGATACACAACATGAGGACGGTGCCTTCGACTCTTCCCCAGATGATGAAATTCCCAACAGAGGAAGGAGTGAAAATAGTCTACGGAGAGCAACATGCTGCAAAAGATATATTTGCAATAGAAAAAGTGGTTCTGATACCAGAGCCTGTGACCTCGGAGAAATCGGGCACCAAAGGTAAACAGACAGCCAAATAGAAATCACCGCTTCTAGCCTCAATGGAGTCGAAGCAACAGGTAATCGAAGACGAAGAACATGATATCCTTACTCCTCGAACCTTCATCACTCCCAAAGAATCCGATGCAACCAAATCAACTGTCGAGGAACTGGAGCAGGTCATATTTATCGAATACTTTCCCAAGAGAAAGGAATACCTAGGAACGGGATTGACCCCTGAACTCCGAAAAAAACTTATTCAATTTCTTATTGATAATATGTATTTCTTTTCTTGGTCCCATTCAGATATGATAGGGATTCCACCAGAAATCACCACGCATCAGCTGAGCACCGATCCCAGGTTCAAACCAATAAAGCAAAAGAGGAGGCCTCAGTCCGAGGTAAAACTGACTTCATAAAAGATGAGGTAACCAAACTTCTTAAAATAGGATCCATTCGGGAGGTAAAGTACCCCGGGTGGTTATCCAACGTAGTTGTAGTTCCTAAAAAAAGAAACAAGCTTAGAATATGTGTAGATTATAAGGACTTGAACAAAGCATTTCCGAAAGATTCTTTCCCATTGCTAAACATCGATCGAAAGATTGATGCCACGATTGGCCACGAGATCCTAACTTTTCTCGATGTCTACTCCGTGTACAATCAGATTAAGATGAACCTGAAGTACCGGGAAAAGACTTCGCTTATTACTAAATTTGGAACTTATTGTTACAACATAATGCCCTTAGGTATAAAAATGCATGAGCTACATCCAACGCTTAGTTTGCAAAATGTTCGAAAAACAAATCGGTAAAACAATGGAAGTCTATATTGATGATATGTTGGTTAAGTTCCTACACGCAGAGGACCACTTAGCTCATTTGCAGGAAATAGTAAAAATCTTGAGAAAATACGACATGAAGCTTAACCTAGAGAAGTGTGCCTTTAGAGTCGGTTCGGGTAAGTTCCTCGACTTTATGGTATGAAATCGGGGTATTGAGATTAACCTTGATAAGATCAAGGCCATCGAGGATATCAAGGCCGTGGATAGCGTGAAAGTCATGCAAAGGCTAATAGGGCGAATAACTGCTTTGGGTCGGTTCATTTCGAGGTTGCAGATCAAAGTCACCATTTCTTTTCTTTGCTCAAAAAGAAAAAAGGATTTTACGTGGACCACAGAATGCCAAAGACCCCTGGAGGAACTAAAGCGATACCTATCGAGCCCGCCTTTGGTTCATACCCCGAAGGTAGATGAGAAGTTTTACCTATATTTGGTTGTGCCAGAGTTAGCGGTAAGTGGGGTACTAGTTCGAGAAGAGCAAGGTACACAATTTCCTATTTATTAGGTGAACCGAACTCTAGGAGATGTTGAAACAAGGGACCCTTACTTTGAAAAATTAGCACTTGCATTAATAAGCGCATCTCAAAAGCTAAAACCATACTTTCAATGTCATCCTATATATGTATTAACCACTTACCCTCTTTGAAATGTTTTGCATAAAGCCGAGCTATCGGGTCGATTGGCCAAATGGGCCGTCGAACTTAGTGGGTACGATATCGAATATCAACCCCGAACAACCATCAAGTCTCAGATCTTAGCTAACTTCATGGACGATTTTATGCCGAACCTCGTACCCAAAGTGGAGAAAGAACTCCTGCTATGTTCGGGTACATCATTGGGGGTATGGACCCTTTTCACAGACGGTGCCTAGAATATGGAGGGGTCTGGGCTTGGCATTGTCTTGAATCAACCCACGAGGGATACCATTAGGCATTCTATCAAAAATCCAAGATTAAATAACAATTAGGCCGAGTATGAGGCCATATTGCAGGTCTCAATCTAGCTAAAAGCTTGGGAGCAGATGTCACGAGGCCAAGTGCGATTCTCTGTTGGTGGTAAACCAAGTAAATAAAAGTTTCGAGGTTCGAGAGGATAAAATGCAGTGGTACTTGGATAAGCTACAGGTAACTTTGCACCGCTTCAAGGAGTGGACTCTGGATTATGTGCCTCAAGAATAAAATAGCGAGGCCCATGCACTTGCTAATCTGGGATCCTCGGTCGAAGAAGATGACATCGTCCTAGGGACTATCGTCCAATTATCAATGTTTGTGGTTGAAGAGGGTCATGTCGATATAAATTCAACAAGTTTAATGTGCGACTGGAGGAATAAGTATATTGACTATTTGAAGAGTGGAAAACTCTCATCGGACCTAAAATATCAAGGGCCCTACGGGCCAAGGCTGCTAGGTTTGCATTAGATGAAGATGGAACATTGTTAGGAGAACATTCGATGGTCATTAGAGGTATGTTTGGGGCCAGGGACACTGATTATGTTCTTCGATAAATCCACGAAGGCACTTGTGGGAATCACTCCGGCGCCGAGTCCTTGGTTCGCGAAATTATTAGAGCAGGTTACTACTGGGATAACATGGAAAAAGATACTAAGAAATTTGTCAAAAAATGTGATAAGTGTCAATGATTTGCACCAATGATCCATCAGCCCAGGGAACAACTCCACTCGATCCTATCTTCGTGGCCTTTCATGAAATGGGAAATGAATATAGTCGGTCCTCTACCAACGACCCCAGGTAAAGCTAAATTTATTTTGTTCATGACTGATTATTTTTCTAAGTGGGTGGAAGCATAGGCCTTCGAGAAAGTAAGAGAAAAAGAAGTTATTGACTTCATTTGGGACCACATTATATGCCGGTTCGAGATACCCGCCGATATTGTATGTGACAATGGAAAACTATTCATCGGCAGCAAGGTGACAGAATTCCTCGAGGCCCACAAAATAAAGACAATTTTTATTGACACCATACCATCCAATTGGAAATGGACAGGCCGAGTCCATAAAAAAAACCATAATTCAAAACCTAAAGAAGAGGTTGGACGATGCGAAGGGAAAATGTAGAGAAGTTCTACCCGAGGTCCTATTGGCATATCGAACAATATCAAAGTCTAGCACAGGGGCTACTCTATTCTCTTTAGTTTATGGCTCTGAGGCCCTCATCCCTGTCGACGTCGGAGAGCCCAGTGCCAGGTTTGACATGCATCGGAAGAGTCAAATCACTAAGCCATGAATGATAGCCTCGAGCTACTAGATGAAAAAGGAGAAGCATCACTTGTTCGATTGGCCGCGCAAAAACAAAGGATTGAAAGATACTAAAATAAAAGGACCAACCTCTGACACTTAGAAATCGGGGACTTAGTTCTACGGAAAGTTACACTCAATACTCGAGACCCAAATAAAGGAAAGCTAGGCCGGAATTGGGAAGGACCATACCGAGTTATCGGAGTTGTCGACGAAAGATCTTACAAACTTAGCACGATGGAAGGTGAACAACTACCAAACAATTGGAACGTATTATTACTCAAACGATACTACTGCTAAGGTATGGCTTTACCCTTTTTGTCCATTTGAGTGTAAAACTAACTCATTGCAAATTTTTGATCGAAGCTATCGAAGACACCCTATTTGCACGAAGGCCTTACGTTTTAAAGCATGCGTTGAAATCTTTTTTCCTTAGATCGGATTTTGTCCCAAATGGGTTTTACCGGCAAGGTTTTTAACGAGGCAACAACTATATGCTACCTAAGGAGAACTCAACAGTATCCAAGGCTTCTTTTCAATCAACCTCTAATACTCGGGGCCATCACCCTTGGAGATCATATTTGAATAAAATACTTCACGCCTAAGCGGGCCTCGATAGGAAAACTTTGCAACGGGCCAGACGATCAGATGAACCGTGTCCGTATAGAATAATCGAGCCTCAACAACATGCAGGCATGTATCAATTATTTGAAGAAGCTTCCTATTTATATCCAAAACACTTTGTGTCTCAAAGAATTCTACTATTACACGAGCTCTACACTTACAATCCTACGGGCAACAACTCAAGGGCCAAAGCACGAATGTAATCCCGAGATACTCGGGGACTGTCATCGATAGTCAACTCGCCTGAGCCATAGAAAACTCGAACTCATAAGACCTTGAAAGTCATCCCCCCGAAGCAAAGGCCAAGGCCAATATACTCGGGGGCTAACTTTTTGAACAAGTTTGAAAAGTTATTGGGAAACAATTCCAAGAGACACACCCGAAGGCTACAACCATACTAAAAAAGTCTACGGCCATACTTAAGACTACGGTCATATAAAAGGCTACAGATGCAACTCGGAGACGTCCGACTTCCACCATAAATTAAAGTCCTGCAAACATTTTGAAAAAACCGGTTAAATCAAGCTATCCCCTGGAAAAAGAAAAAGGGCTTCGATAAATTCAGCCCTCGAATAACCTAAAGGCTTCGATAACGTCAGCCTTCAAAAGGGCTTCGATAAATTCAGCCCTCGAATAATCTAAAGGATTTGATAACATCAGCCTTCGAAAAAAACCTCAAGAGGGAAAAATTATATAGCCATCCTAGAGGCCGAATTGGCCCAATTTAAAGAGCCTAAGGGCCGAACTAAAAGAGCCTAAGGGCCGATCTAAAAGAGCCTAAGGGCCAAAATATACGTAGTGGGAGACCTTGCTCTCACTCAACTCGAACTCAAGAGTCCCAACATCTCGAGCTCATATCAAATCAAACTTAGCTCAAAGATTAACGAAACCCTAAGTGGTATTATATTGATCAATAAATACTTAAGGATTTATTATTTTTTGGGTCCAAGCCAGTACTCGAACTGATCATTTGAGTTATACTGTCGAAATATTCCATGAATGAGAGCAAAGTGAAACTTAACAGAAGTAAAAAATGATATTAAAAGGTCCTTTTGTATTTCCGAAAAATGATTACCAAAAATAAATTACATAAGGGATACTTGCACAAAAAAAAAAGAAAAAAGTAAATCTAAATCTACTTCGGGGCCACATCTTCGGCAGTTGCATCTTTAGGAGCTGCATCTTCGAGAGCCTCACCCTTGGGGACTTCATCTTCATCTCCTCCACTCTCAGAGCCACTGGCTTAATCATCCTCATCGGAAAGCAAAGCGGTAGCCTCTTCTTCCAAAGTCTTCTCCCTTTCAATATCGGCTGAGAGATCGAAGCCGCGAGCATATACCTCCTCGAGGGTTTCCCTCTATGAATGTCGCCTAGCATGGTCGAGTGCACATGATAACTTAACTTTGGTTGCAGTAGATATCTCCTTTGCCCTGGCATTAGCTGCTTCAACATCAGCTCGATATGAAGACTTAATTGCCTCAACATCAGATTTGGCCTTGGCCAGCTCACAAATTTAGCTATGAGCTCCTCGATTTTGTGGCCTCAAGCCAGGCTCTCCTCCTTCATGCTTTGAAACTGGCATTCGAGTGAATCTAGATACTCCCGAAGGGTCTCTTTTTTAGAGGCAAGATTGTCCATGCCTTGCCTCCAGGCCAAGGTTTCAGCGTCCTTCATCTTGAGCTCCTTTCGGAGCTGCTCTACCAGCTCACCCTTTTGTTGAAACTGTAAAATAAAATTGCTAGAAGAACGATCGGGCTAATCCATAACAAAACTTTGGAGGGAATATTACCTCTTCGGTAAGCTCGTTTTTTTTCTTGGCAAGCCTTTGTCAGTTCAGCTCGAAGATTGCTGATCTCCTCATTTTTCTTGACATAAAGGGTTTTAGGACTGTCCATCTCGTCCGAGATCTTCTTAAGCTAGGTCTCACATCGAGCAAGATCAGCTCGAGACTTGGAAAATGCCTTTTTATGGAGTATTGCAACCTTCACAAAAAGGGGAAAAGTTACACTCAAATAACAAGGACAAAGCATAGGCATAATTCTAAAGGACAGAAAACTCACTTGTTTGAAGCGCCGACGAGCCTCATCGAAGATGAAAGAAGCAACTAGGTCGGGGCCATCCTCAATCTCTATGAGGCATTCTCGTAAGATGTCATGCCCTTCGTGGCTCGCCCCCATAGTAAGTTCTCATGTTCTGGGCATCTCATATTTGCCCCTCGAAGAACTCGGGACCAGACGGTGAGTCATCCATATTGATTACCCCAAGTGATCCACTTGGGGCATTCTCTTCTTTTTGAAGGGGGTCGAGACCGGGCCCCTCGGTCTCACACTCCAAATGACCTCCAAGACGAGGTGCCCTCCTATTGCCTAATGGCTTGGGCACTTTGCTCGACCTCTCCTCAGAGATTTCTTCGATTCTAGGATGAACCGCATCTTCCGCAACAGGTTCAACAAACTTCGACGCACCAATGCTTCCTCTCTTACGAGCTACCAAAAGTCAGTCGTCATCTTCTTTCTAGTCCTGAAGGCATTGGGTCGTGCCTAGAGATAAGGCCATGGTATCGGCCTTAGGCTTTCGAACCGTGCTTTTCTTCGAGTTACAAGAGACCCCCTCTTTCTCTTCTTCTCTTTGGGAGGCTTCGGGATCTCTTCTTTGCCAGTCGGGGGTGGCCGCATAGCAACGGCGTCTCTGATACCTGCATAAAAATGAAGTAAGTATTCCACTAATGAAATACAAGTAAACAAACAAGAGAACTCACCATGATCTTTAGCCTCCCATCGGCCCTTGGCCAATTCTCGCCAGCAACGCTCCGCATACGAGGAAGTGGAAGCTAGTTTTCGAGCCTAACCTTCAAGGTCCAAGACCGCTCCAGGAAACCAAGCAGTAGCTGTGCCATTGGAAAAGGGTTAGACCGACGGAAAAAATAAAGTCAAGAAAAAGAAGACAAAGCAGGGTATAAAGTGAATATATACTTACGTTTCATGTTCCATTCCTCGGGGAATGGCATCCTCTAAGCAGGAATCAAGTCAGAGGTCTTGACTCGGACAAATCGGCTCATCCATCCTTGGTATTTGTCCTCATCGATGTTGGAGAAGAGAGATTTTGAGAATCGGTGTTGTAGTTTTATGAAGCCATCTCGCTAAAGTCGGGGGCTATACATCCTGATCAGATGGTCGAGGGTGAAAGTCATATCCTCGACCTGGCTCGAGAAGAATCTAATCAAATGAATGATTCACCAGAATGAAGGGTATATTTGGCCAACCGTCACTTGGTATCGTTGGCAGAAGCCACGATTAACTGGATCTATGGGATCCAGAGCTGGATTTGCAGGGCCTAGCATGAATGGGTAGGTATACACGCTTAAGTACCCCGCTTTGTATGTAGTGATGTCCTCCTTGGGGGAAGGGATCACTACGTCTTTGTTCTCCCACTTGTAGTCCTTCTTTATTTGATCGAGCTCGTCCTCGGTTATCAAACAGACGTAGCGAGACATGGACTCACATCGGCCTGGTGTTGATACAGGTTTTTCAATCTTGAAATTGGATGTTATTTCTCACGGCGGGGGAATACACTCCTTAATACGAGGTGGCACTACTGCTTTACTTTTGGCCGGTCGAGAAGATGAAGAAGCTTTTTCTTTTTGGGAACCGATTTAGATGTCTTAGTCATTGTGATGCAGAAATTCCAGAAAGTAGAGAAGTTGATAATGAAGTAAGGGTAAATATAAGAGAAGGGAGAACTCAGGAAAGTTGAAAGGGCTAATGAGATTTTGACAAAAATGTGAGAATAAAGTTTGCAAAATTGTAAAGTTGATCTATTTATAGAAGTCGCTTAAGCGTATTGAGGAAGCCAGATAGCCAACCGTCAGTCGCCTCCAATTAACAATTTTGGGAATCACACGAAAAGCCACCTTTCAGTCACTTCAGCTGCTGACATCAAGAGATCGGCATCAGGATCGAGGCGTCGAGCATCGAAGATCAAATCGTTTCTTATCGGCCTACTCTAAGAAATGCGGGGACTAGCTGTATACGGTCAAAATTATATGCCTCTAATTTATAGGCTCGAGGGTCCATCCTAGGCCCAAGTACGTACAAGGTCAAGTTCGAGCCCAGTGGACCAGATTCGAACTCGAAGACAGAGTGCAATGCTCGAGAGATAGGAGTACGAGGAGTACCAAGGCTGAGTATGCTCGACCCTGAAATAGTACCGTTATGCATTTACAACAAAATGAGCTAGATTTCTGCCATGTCCCAAAAATAATAGCGCAAATACCAAAATAAGATTGTACGATTTCGTACTAGGCGGTTAGATAGCTGTACCAAGAATATTCCTTACTTTAAATAGAAATGTACCTTATTTAGGGTCCCCCTATTACATAAAGGGGATCCCAATCATTTGTAAGATCCATCTAATCATTGAGAAAAGAATATACTCTCTATTGTTCATCAGAATTGTCCTTTAGCTCTATTGCTCTTGCTTTACTTTTCTTGATTAATTGTTCTTATTGATCTAAACCCACCTCGAGGTCACTAAGCTCGATGTCACTGATGCTGAGTTATATTGGTTTGATTCACTTATTTCTTTCACTTCTATTTTATATTTCTTGATTATTAATTGGTATTGAACTAAATCACATATTAGAACCACAAATCAAATTTAATTGTTACTCGTATTTTCGAGGTAAACAAGTACCTCATGACTACTTCATGTTTATCTTCATTTCTAGTTGTAATTAAACATAGAGTTCAACTTATGAACTCTTTATTGGACAAATTGCATGCTCATGCAAGATGAGTACTCATTTCTACTTTGGCGTACTATATAAAGATCTCTCCCATCGCTCTACTCAGAGCAGGACTCAATCAATGGAGTACTATATAAAGAACTCTCCCATCGCTCTAGTCAAAGAAGGACTCAATCAAACATCTATCAAGCGGTAATTTAAGAACATTTACTGCACATTCTTATGAAAGATAGAGGAGAAATAGAGTCAAGCCGCAAGGTCCGAGGGTTCATCAAAGGAAAGCTGGAGAAGTCTTTATCCTTCATCGCCGATGCAATATAGGTTCAACAGGGTTCCTAATAACCCCTGAGAGATTCGTTGTCAATCAGCTGGACCGTCCATCAACTATCATCATCTTAATCATCGGCCAAAGCACAAGCTGGTTCCTTATAATCCAGATAGTACTACTGCAACCTCCTCCTTATCAATTGTAGTAGACTTCATACTGAATCAGGAGCAAGTGACCTATCATGACCCTAAACTCAAGCCTGTCGTAATGGCGCCTATCAATAGTACTAGGCCAACCGACTTCCAAAATACTACAATTGTTCATTAAAAGTTATGCTCAAAGACATTATGTTTAGCAGAGTTTCATAAAAGAGAACAGTAAAGACCCAAACATCGGGGTGTCACTGAGTCATGAGCCACTACTACAACTTTTCTGATAACAATAAGACCAACATAGTTAGGGAAAAATCCAAAATACAACTACGGGGAAGATAGAGAAGAAGAAGAAAGCAGGAGTGCAGTCGCTAGGCAAGTGATCAACAACAGAAGAATAATCAGCAGCCACTACCGTGGCCAGAGATACATGGATCTGCACACAAATTGCAGGGGGTGACGTAAGTACACTAACTCATTAAGTAACAAGTACAAACTATGGAATAATAGGTAGTGACGAACTTAACCTCAACAGGTAAACAGAAATAAATTGTACAGAAATGTATGCATGCTTTCAATTCTAGTATTCATCTCAAGTAGTAAAGTAAATACAGATCTGGACAATGTGAGATATATAGTTCATTTAACCTCTACGTGCCAATGCACAGAATGTATGAAATGCACACTGTACTTCCACTCTCAAGTGCTCAACCACTCGGTACAGTATATGGCCATCCGACCCAGGGAAGATCCATCCCGAATTATAAATACATCACTAGCAACAGTCACTTAGTACCGACGAAGGCTATTCCAGCCATGTGGAGAAGATCCATCTCTAGGTATCAATACTTCGGACAAGATCTATGTCTAGGGAAGATCCATCCCTCAATAATATCATCCGCGCCCACTGTGGGTGTGCAGACTCCGGAGGGGATCCTCCAGCCCAAGCGCTATAATAATCAATTTATCTGCTACGGCGTGCAGCCCAACCCCATTACTGTAACTCATCTCAGTCATTGACCTCTCTAGTCTCACCACAGGCTCACAATGTCATAAAAACAACCCAGAACTATGATATGATGAATCAATAATTAACCGAGACTGAGATATAATATAGAAATATATGATCATGACTGAGTATGGAATATAAAATTAAAACTAGTAAGATGACAGTGAGAAACAACCGCTAAAGGTCCACACAATACCGACACAAGTCCTAAACATGATATCTAGCATGATTTACAACTCAACTATATTATAGAATAATGAAAACATGGATATCAACAAGATAGAGTCACTAAACAGTGCCATGGAATCACCCAGGCCACAATTCTCACGGTGCACACCCGCACGCCCATCACTTGGAATGTGCGTCACCTCAGTACTAATCATATAACACATAGTTCGGGTTTTCAAACCCTTAGAACCAAGTTTGGAAGCGTTACTTACTACCAAGCCAAAATTCTACTCTGCGATACTTTTGCCTCTTAAATCGACCTCCAAAAGTCCCGGATTAACAAGCAATACAATTCAATCAATATAGGCCAAGGAACCAATTCCACAAGAAAAACTACTTAATTGGACACAAATCTCGAAATAGACTCAAACCCGACCCCGGGCCCACGTCTCGAATCTGACAAAAATCACAAACTAGGAATCCCATTCACTCATGAGTCTAACCATACCAATTTCATAAAAATCCTACATCATTTGCTCCCTCAAATCCCCAAAATCCACTCTCCAAAATCCCAAGCCCTAACCCCTTATTTTACTTCAAATATCCTACTAATTAGGTGGGAAAACGCCATAGCAAGGAGTATTAGAGCTCAAGCAACTTATCTCACTAAAAAACCCTTGAATCCCCTTGAAAATCACTCCAAAAGCTCTAAGGTCCGACTTGAAAATGGTGGAGATGAACAAAAATTCGCGAAGTCTTTTATTTATAGGTTCTGCCCAAGCTTTTTGCACCTGCGGTCCAAAATAAGTACAGGCGGTACATCTTCTGCGCAAAAACCTCCATATCAGCGAAAATCACTTAAATCCCTAGGACCGCATCTGCGCCTCACGGCCGCATCCACGATCATCGCAGGTGCGGAAACAACATCGCACCTACGCATTACCTCTCGCACCTGCGCTTGCCTGCCCGCACCTGCGCCTCTCTCAGGTGCGGGAAACACTTTGTACCTACTGCTCCTGCTCAAGTCCCTTGTGGCTGCATCTGCGGCTCCTTAGCTGCTCTTGCGGGCTCGTACCCGCGGCTCCCACTCCGTAGGTGCAGTTATAATAGTTGAGATCCAACTTCAGCAACTCCTTCAATTTCCAAACTTATTCCGTTAATCACCCGAAATCAACTTGAGACCCTCGGGACCTTAACCGAACATACCAACATATCCCATAATCTCATAAAAACTCAGTCGAACCTACAAATCACCCAAAACAACATCAAAATACCAAATTACACTCAGATTCAAACCTAAGAACTTCTAAACTTTCGAATTCCACAAACGATACCAAAACATATCAAACCGCGTCCGAATGATCTCAAATTTTGCACATAAGTCAGAAATGACACCACAAACCTACTCCAACTTCTGAAAATCCAATCTAACCCCGATATCAAAATTTCCATTGCTGACCAAAATCACCAAACTAACTTTCGCCAATTCAAGCCTAATTCTACCACGGGCCTCCAAATCACTTTCCGGACACGCTCCTAAGTCCAAAATCACTACGGAGCTAACGAAACCATAAAAATTCATATCCGATATCGTTTACATATAAATCAAGATCCGATCAACTTTCCCAACTTAAGCCTTCACAAAAGAGACTAAGTGTCTCAAATTACTCCAAGACCACTCCGGACCAGAACCAACTAATCCGGTAAGATATAATACAGCTGAAGAACACAAATGAAGTAGAAAAATAGGGGAACAAAAATATAACTCTCAAAATGACCGGCCGGGTCATTACATCCTCCTCCTATTAAACCAACGTTCGTCCTCGAACGAGTCTAGAAACATACCTGAAGTCTCAAATAAGTGTGGATATCTGCTCTGCATCTCCCATTGGGTCTTCCAAGGAGCCTCCTTCACGGGTTGACCTCTCCATTGCACTTTTAATGAAGCTATATCCTTTGATCTCAACTTTCGGACCTGTCGCTCCAAAATAGCCACTAACTCTACATCATAAGTCAAATAACCATCTAACTGAACCGTGATGAAGTCCAAAACATAAGACGGATCGCCGATATACTTTCGAAGCATAGAAATATGAAATACTGGATACACACTTGATAAGCTGGGTGGAAAAGCAAGATCATAGTCCACCTCCCCAATCCTCCGAAGCACCAAAATAGCGTAATAAATCGAGGGCTCAACTTGCCCTTATTTCCAAATCTCATTACATCCTTCATGGGTGAAATCTTCAGCAAGACCTTTTCACCAACCATATAAGACACATCACATACTTTTTTGTCAACATAACTCTTCTGTCTCGACTGCGCCATGCAAAGCTGCTCCTGAATCAATTTCACCTTGTCCAACCCACTGGAGATCTACACCGCCTCCAATATAAAGCCTCATACGGAGCCATATGAATACTCGGCTAATAACTGTTGTTGTAAGTAAACTCCACGAGAGGCAGAAATTGGTCCTATGAACCCCCAAAATCAATGACACAAGCGTGTAACATGTCCTCCCATATCTGAATAATGCGATTGGACTGTCTATCCGTCTGAGGGTGAAATGTGTGCTCAACTCAACCTGAGTGCCCAACTCTCATTGTACGGCTCTCCAGAACCGCGATGTAAACTGTGTGCCTCTGCCTGAAATGATTGAAATGGGCACCCCATGAAGGCAAACAATCTCTCTAATATAAATCTCGGCAAACCGCTATAAAAAATAGGTAGTACTCTCATGAATGAAGTGCGCAGATTTGGTTAGCTGATCCACAATCACCCAAATAGCATCGAACTTCCTCTAAGTCCATGGGAGCCCAACTACAAAATCCATGGTGATCTGCTCCCACTTCCACTCTAGAATCTCTATCTGCTAGAGCAAGCCACCTGGCCTCTAAAAGTCATATTTCACCTGCTGATAGTTGAGACACTGAGCTACAAATCCAACTATATCTTTCTTCATCCTCCTCCACCAATAGTGTTGTCTCAAATCTTGGTACATCTTCGCGGCACCCGGATGGATGAAATACCGCGAGCTGTGGGCCTCCTCCAGAATTAACTCCCGAAGGCCAGCTACATTGACACACATATCCGGCCCTACATCCTCAACACCCCGTCATCACCAATAGTCACATCTCTGGCGTTATCATGCAGAACCTTGTCCTTGAGGACAAGCAAATGAGGATCATCATACTGGCACTCTCTGATGCAATCGAATAAGGAAGACCGAGAAAGCACACACGCTAGGACCCGACTAGGCTCCAATATCCAATCTCACAAACTGGTTGGCCAAAGCCTGAACATCAAATGCAAAGGGTCTCTCACCAACAGGAAGGAATGCAAGACTACCCACAGTCACTGCCATTCTACTCAAAGCATCAGCCACCACATTGGCCTTTCTCGGATGGTACAAAATAGTAATATCATAGTCATTTAGCAGCTCCAACCATCTCTGCTACCTGAAATTGAGATCTTTTTGTTTGAACAAGTGTTGGAGGCTACGATGATCAATAAACACCTCACAAGATACACCATAGAGATAGTGCCTCCAAATCTTCAATGCATGAACAATGGCAGCCAACTCCAAATCATGAACGTGGTAGTTCTTCTCATGGTGCTTCAACTAACAAGAAGCATAAGCAATCACTTTACCCTCCTGCATCAACACACACCCAATGCCGACTTGAGAAGCATCACAATATAATGTATAAGAACCTGAAGCTGATGGTAGAACTAACACTGGAGTTGCGATCAAGGCGGTCTTGAGCTTCTGAAAGCCTTACATTTATCCGACCACCTGAAAAGAGCACCGTTGGGTCAATTTAGTTAAGGGTGATGCAATAGATGAAAATCCCAGCACGAACGGACGGTAACAACCAGCCAAACCCAGAAAGCTCCCAATCTCGATAGGTGAGAACGGTTTGGGCCAACTCTGAACCGCCTCTATCTTCTTTGGATCAACCTGAATACCCTCACTAGACACCACGTTCCCCAACAATGCCACTGAATTGAGCTAAAAATCACACTTGGAGAATTTAGCATAAAGATTCTCCTCCCTTAACCGTCGCAATACAACTCTCAAATGCTAGGTATGCTCCTCCTAGCTGTGAGAGTACACCAGGAAATCATCAATGAATACAATAAAAAATGAGTCAAGATAAGGCTGGAACACATTGTTCATTAAATGCATGAATGTTGTTGGGGCATTGGTCAGCCCAAAATACATCACAAAGAACTCATAATGGCCATATCGGTCCTGAAAGCTGTCTTAAGAATGTCTGAGTCCCTAATCTTCAACTGGTGATACCCTGACCTGAGATCAATCTTAGAGAACACCCTCTCTCCCTGAAGCTGGTCAAATAAATCATCAATGCACAACAAAGGATACTTGTTCTTGATTGTGATTCAGCTATCTGTAATCAATGCACATTCTCATAGTGCCCATCATTAATCTTCTCAAACAGAATTGGTGCACTCTAAGGGTGACACACTAGGCCTAATAAACCCCTTCTCAAGGAGTTCCTAAAGCTGCTCCTTTAATTCTTTTAACTCTGCATGTGCTATACGATGCGGTGGAATAGAAATGGACTGAGTGTCCGGCATCAAAACAATATCGAAGTCAATATCCCTGTCGGCAGCATACCCAGCAGGTCTATAAAAAACACATCCGGAAAATCTCTCACCACCGAAACTGAATCAATAGTAGGAGTCTCTACACCAACATCCCTCACGAAGGCCAAATAAGAAAGACAACCCCTCCCAACCATCTGATGGGCCTTCAAGTATGAAGTCACTCTACTGGGAACATGATCACACATACCTTGCCACTCAATCCGTGGCACTCCCGGTATAGCCAATGTCACCGTCTTAGCATGACGGTCCAGAATAACATGACACAGAGATAACCAATCCCATGCCTAATATCACATCAAAATCAACCATACTAAGCATCAACAGATCCATTCTAGTCTCTAATCCTGCAAAAGTTACTACACATACCGATATACACAATCCACAAAACAGATGAAGTAAGAGACTCACGGGGCGTATCCAAATAATGGGCAAAATATAACAACACATATGAAAAAGTGGAACCAAGATCAAATAATACAGATGCATCCCCGTGGAAAACTAAGATAATATATGTGATCACAGCATCTAAAGCAATAACATCTTGTCTAGCAAGGAGTGCATAGAAATAGGCCTGACCACCACCTAATCGGCCTCCCCCTCTAGGGCGACGCCTAGCTGACTGAACTCTACCCTGAGCTAGCTGGGCATTTAGGGAAGTAATTGGTGCTGAAGCCGAAAGCTGACTCCTCTGCTGAGATGAATATCCTATAAGACGGGGACAAAAACTCTTTATATGACCCAAATCTCCACACTCAAAGCAACCACTCCTTGTAAATGACGGTAGGGACTAAAGGGAGCCCCGAGCACTAGGATACCCAGTAGAACGACCAGGCATAGATGAACCCCGAGTCGATGGTGCATGAGACGAACTCTGAGCTAGAAGGGCATTAAGAGATGATTGACCCTGATGTGAACTGTGAGAACCATGCCTAGATGATGCGCCACGGTGAGCTAGACGAGCCATCTGAGCATACCTGAAGGGACGACCCCTGCTGTAATGAATCTGACCTCTCAAAGGAACACCACCAAAACTACCGGATCCATGAGGCCTCTTGGGCCCCCTCTCTAGTATCATTCCTGGTGGCGAACTGACTCTATATCCCAAGCAATGTCAACAATCTTCTCAAAAGAAGCACCAGATACCCTCTCTCTAGTCAGAAGAATCCGTAGCTGATAAGTGAGGCCATCAATGAACCTCCTCATCCTATACGTGGGAACTAGACAAATAGAATGACAGGCCAACTCAACGAATCTCATCTCATACTACGTCAGAGTCATATGACACTGATGCAACTGCTCGAACTGCCTACACAGCTCTTCTCTACAGGACTGCAGCACATATTTCTCCAGGAAGAGAATGGAGAACTGCTACGATGTAAGAGGCGCTGCACCAACTGACCTATGCCTCTCATAAGCCTCCCATCAAGTGAAGGCAACCTAGAGAACTAAAAAGTAGTGAACGAGACCCTACTGGTCTCCAAAATACCCACTGTACGGAGGATCCTCTGACACTTATCCAGAAACCTAGGCATCCTCACCCTCTGCACCACTGAAAGTCGGATGCTGAAGTCTGCCAAACCTCTCTAATCTATGTTGCTCATCCTCAGGCATGGCAAGAACAACATAGTCCTGAGCAACTGCAACCGGCTGGGATGGTGGTGCCCCCGATGTCGAAGTCCCTAAACAACCTGCTCGGGTGTGCAAATGGCGGGAGTTTGAGTGCCTCCCTCAGCATGAGAAGTGGCTGCTATAGTAGAAATAATGACCGCCTGAGCAAGACTATGCAAACGGTCAGAATCTGAGCTAAGGTCTCCTGAAGATCTGGAATCATGAAAGGCACAGCTGGTGCCTAAGCTGGTCCTGCTGGTGCATCCACAACTGGGACTTGATCAATGATTAGGGCAACTGGTGAATCTGCAGTGCTGCCCTAGCTATTGTGCGGGCTACACCCCTGCCCGTACCACGGCCTCGACCCCGACCTCAGCCTTCCGCGACCCTAACTGGTCGTACTGGTGGCTATCCGTCCTTACCGGTAGCACGTGTACTCACCATCTGTGAGAGAATAGAATAACAAAAGTTTAGTTACCAAAATCAATGGATTCGCACGATAAGAATTCAAGAATGTGAAGTTTCCTAAGGGTTCTGCAACCTCTCAAAGATAAATACAGACGTCTTCATGCCAATCCACAAGACTACTAAACTAGCTCAAGACTTGTGAGACTACTAAACTAGCTCAAGACTTGTGAGACCTATGTAACCTAGGCTCTGATACCAACTTTTCACGACCCTAAACTCAAGCCTATCATGATGGCGCCTATAAATAGTACTAGGCCAGCCAACTTCCACAATACTACCATAGTTCATTAAAATCTACGCTTAAAGACAACATATTTAGCAGAATTTCATAAAAGAGAACAAGAGTTGAACTTAAAATAGAAGTGTGAAAAGTAAAGCCCCAAACATTGGGGTGTCACTGAGTCATTAGCCACTACTACAACTCTTCTGATAACAATAATACCAACATAGTCCGGGAAAATCCAAAATACAACTATGGGAAAAATAAAGAAGAAGGAAGCAAAAATTGTGGCCAAACCTTACTGTCTCCATTGATCAGCAACAGAAGAATAATCAACAGCCGCTACCGTGGCTAGATATACCTGGATCTGCAAACAAGGTGCAGGGGGTAGACTGAGTACACCAACTCAGTAAGTAACAAGTCCAAACTATGGACAGATAGGTAGTGAAAAACTTAACCTCAATGGGTAAGCAGAAATAAACTGTATAGAAAAGTAGGCATGCTTTCAATTCAAGTATTCAGCTCAAGCAGTAAAGTAAATACAGATCTGGACAATGTTAGATATATAGTTCGGTTAAGCTCAACGTGCCAATTCACAGAATGTATGAAATGCACAATGTACTTCCACTTGCTCAACCACTCAGTACTGTATATGGCCATCTGTCCCAGGGAATATCCATCCCGGATTATATACACATCACTGGCAATAGTCACTCAGTACCGAGAAAGGCCATTCCAGTCCTGTGGATGAGATCCATGTCCAGGGAAGATCCATCCCTCAATATATCTGCTGCAGCGTGCAACCCGACCCTATAATTGTCATTCATAATCAGGCTCTCAGCCTCACTAGTCATTAACCTCTCCAGTCTCACCATGGGCTCACAATGTCATAAAAATAACCCAGAACAATGATACGATGAATCAATAATTAACCGAGACTGAGATATAATATATAAATGCATCATCATGACTGAGTATGGAATATAAAGCGAAAACTAGTGAGATGACAACAAGAAACGACTGCTAAAGGTCCAACAAATACCAGCACAAAGCCTAAACATGATATCTATCACGATTTACAACTCAACTACCTTATCACATGATGAAAACATGGATATCAACAGGATAGAGTCACTAAACGGTTCCATGGAATCACCCAGGCCACAATTCTCACGGTGCATGCCCGCACGCCCGTCACTTGGCATGTGCGTCACCTCAGTACTAATCACATAACATATAGCTCAGGGTTTTGATCCTTCAAAACCAAGTTTGGAAGCGTTACTTACCTCAACCAAGCCAAAATCCTACTTCGCGATGACTTTGCCTCTCAAATCAGCCTCCAAACGTCCCGAATCTAGTCACAAGCAATACAATGCAATCAATATAGGACAAGGAACAAATTCCACAAGAAAAACTACTTAATTTGACACAAATCTCGAAATCAACTCAAACACGCCCCCGAGCCCACGTCTCGAAATCCGACAAAAATCTCAAAATAGGAAGCTCATTCACTCACGAGTCTAACCATACCAATTTCATCAAAATCCGACATCATTTGCTCCCTAAAATCCCCAAAATCTACTCTCCAAAATCCCAAGTCCTAACCCCTTATTTCACTTCAAAAATCCTACTAATTTGGTGGGAAATCAACGACAAAACCATTGCTAGGAGTATTAGAGCTCAAGCAACTTACCTCACTGAAAAACCCATGAATCCCCTTCAAAATCACTCCAAAAGTTCGAAGGTCCGACTTGAAAATGGTGGAAATGAACAAAAATTCGTGAAGTCTTCTATTTATGGGTTCTACCCAGGCTTTTAGCACCTACGGCCCAAAAGCGCAACTGCGGTGCCATTTTTGCACAAAACCCTTCGCATCTGCAATCATCGCAAGTGCGAAAAACAACCTCGCACCTGCGCATCTCCTTCCGCACATGCGCTTGCCTGCCCGCATCTGCGCCTTTTGCAGGTGCGGGAAACACTTTGCACTTGCGGCTCCTGTTCATGTCCCTTGTGGCCGCATATGCAGCTCCTTAGCCGCTCTTGCGTGCTCGTACATGCAGCTCCCACTCCGGAGGTGCGGTTATAACAACTGAGATCCAACTTCAGCAACTCCTCCAATTTCCAAACTTGTTTCGTTAATCACCCGAAATCAACCCGAGGCCCTCGGGACCTCAATCGAACATACCAACATATCCCATAACCTCATACAAACTTATTCGAACGTTCGAATCACCCAAAACAACATCAAAACACCAAACTACACTCAGATTCAAACCTAAGAACTTATAAATTTCGAATTCCACAAACAATGCCGAAACCTATCAAACCACGTCCAAATGACCTCAAATTTTGCAGACAAGTCAGAAATGACATTACAAACCTACTCCAACTTCCAAAAATCCAATTCGACCCTGATATCAAAATATTCACTGCCGACCAAAATTGCCAAAATTCTAATTTTCGCCAATTCAAGCCTAATTCTACCATGGGCCTCCAAATCGCATCCCGAATGCGCTCTTAAGTCCAAAATCACCTAACAGAGCTAACGGAACCATAAAAATTCACATTCAAAATATTTTAAAGATAAGTCAACATCCGATCAACTTTTCCAACTTAAGCCTTCACAAAACAGACTAAGTGTCTCAATTCACTCTAAGACCATTCTAGACCCAAACCAACTGACTCGGTAAGACATAATACAGGTGAAGAACACAAATGAAGCAGAAAAATAGGATAATGGGGCTATAACTATCAAAACGACCGACCGGGTCGTTGCATGACCATTATCGCACGATTTATTTTATATTCCACCGGCAGAGAGTACTGATCAAAACTCTAAGGGGTCGTTTGGTAGGGTATATAAGAATAGTATGGAATAATGTGTATTAGTAATGCATGGGTTAGTAAAGAAAGCATTAGTTATGCAGATATTATTTCTTATCTACTGTTTGGTGTAGTGTATTAAAATTATAATGCATTGTATAATTTTTAAGAAAAATAGTTGTTTACAAAAATGCCCTCCATATTCTTTAGCTTTAAGGGACTCTAAGGACAATTTCATCTTTAACCATACTAATTGTTTAACCAAAAAATGAATTTTTATTTAAATCTAGAAAATAGAAGAATCGGGTTACTGATAATCGAAAAATAAATAGAGAAAAGAATTTTCAAACATTCAGCTATGAAAACTTGTAAATCAAAGTATATTTCAATGATGTTTCGTGTCCTTACATTTTATCAGATATCTCCCTTTTATAGACATCTTGGAGATATACGTTTTGCCCAAATCATAATGAGGCAATGAGGCTATTATGAGTAATTAATGACATTGAATGCTACGTTACATAATCATTACATTCAATACAAATTCTCTAACATATTCCACATTTAATGCCTATTAAATGCCGTATCTGCACCCTTTTCTATTGTCAGATTCATTCCTTTTGATTCTCGGATATAAATGACTTTAGACAGGTACGGGCGCTGAGTTATTTGAATAACTGCCCGCGCCTCTTCCTCTGCCATTTGCTCGTATCTGTTGCAACTCGTGCCTCTTGGCTAGTTGTAATTTTTTGACCATTTGACCAGTCTACGTGTCTCGACACTCCTTTTTGATCCCGTATCTCTTTTTTATTCTTTTGTCTTACACCTCTTTTTCACCGCACCAGTCTACAATTCTTTGACCAATTATAACCCTTTGGTGGTTCCACGTTTCATGTCTTATCCTCATTCATTTATGTATATATTTTTCCCCAATACAGATAGTCCCCCCACTTTCCATTTATTCATCAGTTTGAATACTTGGGAAGTGGATTTCATAAAAGGATAATTTTTGTCACCATTAATACTCTGATAAAGTTGATGCTTCAACTGTCACTTCCTTTTAATGCACTAGACACGTGTTGCTTCCTCATTGGTTGTACTGTCTCACAGCACTTTTTTAGACTTTCTTTTTGGCTTCACTTTTCACGAAGTATCAGTTACCATTATTATGGTTTCTTCATCATCGTACTTTTTCCAATAGTATAAATATAGCTTCTCTTTTTTTCTTGTTCCTCATAAATTAAACCGAACATTTTTGCCTAACAAATTTTCTTCATTATTCTCTGCTTTAATTCAACTTTTGCATCCATGGCTTCGTCAAATCCTAACCCTAGGAAAACTCCCATTCTAGATAATTTTCCTAATGCTCCTGTAAGACATAGAAGAGGAGGCAGATTACGCAATTTAAGCTCCACTCGTGGTAGCACTTCAACGCCTCCTTCTGGTTCTGGTCCTTCTTCTGGAACCAGGGGTTCGCACTCTCAAAGGGGTTCCTCTCGAAGCAAGGATTCTTCTGAGCCACTGCATGAACCCTTGGTGGAAGAAATTATTCCCACAGAATTTTCTTTTCACCATGATAAAGAATCCCTAAAAACTCAAGTTGCTTCACTAGATCGTGACGATCCTTATCCCATTCTAATCACAAGTGCTTTGGCATCCATAGTTAGGAAGGAGTGTCATTGGGCTGAAGATTTTCCAATTATTATTCCTAACCCAAATCAAAGAATCACCTCTTATATTATAGGTTATTATTTTGTTTATACCTACCCATTTACTTAAGGGTTCAAACCAGCCATCGACCCGGTCATTCTAGACTTCTGTCGCTTCTTCGATGTTTGCTTGGGTCAAATTGGACCAATAGTATGGCGAGTTGTTGCTTGCTTGAGGCATATTTATAGCAAGGCCAACGTAGATTTTACTTTCCCCCATTTAATTCACCTCTACTCTCTTAGGTTTTTCCGAAATGAAATATTTGGTTTAGCAGCCAGGAGCAAAAGAGTCTTGGTGAATCCTGAAGATGATAAAGATCGGGGCTAGTATGCTTGGTATGTGGCTGCCCCCACCGTGGGTTTAGTCGGTGAAAGAAACATCCGCTTCCCAGAGAAGTGGAATTTTGGACGTAAGTATCAAATATCCCCGTGCCTTTTTATTCTCTACCTTACCTGTTTTTAACTATTGTGTTTTTTTTTCTAGCAACCATGGGTATGGTTGAACCCGTATCCAATATCCGTGGTTGGGTAGAAAAACTTTTGAAGGCTCTACCAATGGAAGGTAGGACGTGGAAAATCCTTTCCAGTCGCTACGGTTGGAAACCAAAGACTCATGGTAAGAGTTTTTTTTTTACCTTAAGTATCCTTTGCTATCTTGGCTTTTTAACCTTTCTTTTCTTAGGTTTTGCCACTCGAGGAGTCACTCTTGAAGGTGTTTTGGCATCACGTGGCCAAGACATATTCCTAGGATCACACCAGGATATTTCAGCTCCCTCGAGGTCTGAGAAAAGGAAATCAGTTCTTGAAGATGATTCTGAAGGAGAGGGTGAGGGCTCTTTGGTAACTAGACCACGAGCCAGGAGACGAATTGTCTCTGATGATGAGATCAATGTCTCTACTGACCTGCCCCTTTCCGAACCTGTTATAACTCCAGTAGTCATTCCTGACGATGACATTTCTCCCCCCTCTGATACTGTCGAATCTGTAAACCATCTTTTTATTAGTGGTTTTAGTAGTGGTCCTTTAGGTCCGGTTTTGGATGAACCTCCCTTGTTTTCCTCTACCATTCCTATGATCGTTTCTCTGCCTCCCTCATCTATTACTTACATTCCTTATTCTACTATTCCTTCTCCAACAATCACTCCTCCCATAGTCCATCACACTGAAGTGGGCTCCTTAAGTAGGAGTTCCACTATGAAGAGTGTTACCATTGAAATCCCTGCTAATAGCAGCCTTCTGAGAAACTCTGGCCAAGCCGACACCTGGCTTGAGCCTTTAATTAGCCGCATTGAAAAAGCAAAACTCGAGAGTCATAGTAATATGACTCTCTTGAACGACATTGTTCATGCCAGTCTGAAGGTATTCCTTAATCTCTTTTGTTTCTTAAAAGATTTTTTCTTTTAGGAATTTTAACCTTATATACTTTAAATGAAAAAATTAATCTTATTGGTACCGAGCTTATGAACCGAGTTCCTCTTTTAGAGAAACTGGCTCGTGACCTGAAAAAAACTGCTCATGAAGCTGAAGAAGTTGCTCGTGACTCTCAATTAGAGGCCAACAATTGGAAAGGTCAATATGTGAGTTTGCAGATTGAAATGGACATTTTGGAGAAGAGAAAAAGTTCTTTAGAGAAACAAGTCCAAACTTTTACCTCTGAATTGGCAACAGTCAAGGCCAATGCAGATCAATCTAAGAGAGAAAAAGAAAAAGAACTTTTTGCAGAACAATTATCCACGGTTGCTGATGAAAATAAAGCTTTGAAGGCTTTGTTGACTTAGAAAGAAACATATGCAGAAGGGGTGGCTCAAGAACTTGCTCGAGTACAAGAAGAATTACGAGCCTCTACAGACAAAGTTTGTGCTTTGGAAAATTCTCACACCTCATTGCAGTCATCTCATGATTCTATTTTGCTTAAGAATGAGGAGCTTAAGAACGAAGTTACGGCCTGGGAGAAGGATTATGAACTTCTCGAAGAATCCTCCAACATTGAAGTGAGTTGGATTTTTCTCAAGACCCGCCGTGACACTTTGGTAGAGGTGTGCCAGGAAGATTTTAACCTTGAATCCGAGTTGGATAAGGTAAATGAAGCCATTGAGAGAGCACAACAACCATCGGATTTTTCATCTCCTGAAACTAGTCTTCCCGTAGTTGAAAACTCTTTGATTGAGGTTCCTTCAAATGAAACTTCNTTTGTTTTCCTCTGGTTCTTGAAAAGTGTCAGGCCTTGAATCCATGTTTGTTTTTCCTTCTTCAGTTAAGGTTGAAACTGCTCCCTCCTTAACTGAATTCTGTATTTGCTATTTGGCTTTGCTTTGAACAGTTGAATCTGCAACAGAGTTTATACTCGTGGATGTTTGTTGGTCACCTCTGATCTGGAAAATTCCCCATGGTGAGGGAAATTTAATAACTTGATGCAACGTTGATGGTACAACATCTATATCATGGATCCATGGCCTCCCAAGAATTATGTTATAAGCCATTTCCAAATCTACCACCTGGAACTTAGTATCTT